>JAKTZS010000054.1:0-50302 GCA_030562575.1 Wickerhamiella parazyma
GGTTGCGGCCCAAGCCCGCACCCCGCGTCATTCAGAAGCGGCTAAACTAAATAATAAAACAACAAACAACAACAACGTCAGGGCCGGCCCTTATCACCGAGAATCGCAGAGGGAGTGCCTGAGACTTGTTGGATTCAGCAATGACCGCCCAATTATGTTTTACTCTGACCTTGAATGACAAAAACTAGCGTCTATCAAGTCGTCACCGCCTAATACGACCGGTAATACGACCGGTTACTGCGCGCGCCGCACTGACAAACTGTCGCCAATATTTGGCCAATCTACAGTTTCCAGACAATATAAACGAAACAAAAAGGCCAAAAAGGACCGAGTTAGAGAGATAGCACCAACTCGCTCAAATTTTTGCTGGTCTACACCTCCCCAGGGGATTTCAAGAAGAATTTCCGCCTGCGGTCATACCAAGATGAATTCAGCACGATTTCCCGTCCGATCAATCATAGTTAAGCATCTTAGGGCCACATTCAGTATTACAGTGGGAGACCATGTGAGAACGGGTGGTACTGCAGGTTTTTTTTTATGTGCATGCGGTATGCACCAGTGTGGGTTTATGTGCATGCGGTATGCACCAGTGTGGGTCTACACCATCATTAGTGAAGTAGGGCAGGACAAACGCCTGATCCAGCAGGCAGGACAGAATTTTAAGTGAACTGAGGTACATGAGATACGCTAATTGCCGTGGAGACGAACCCCCCATCCCCCCCCCCCCAAGGATAATTATTATATGCCATGCATCTCGGCTGCAAGTATGACGCGGCGAATGTAGATAAGTCCGCATAAGTCGGCGCTCAAGTCTTGACATTTCCACATGTGAAAATCGATGGGGTTTAATGACCGCAGTATGTGCCAGATTGAGATTCATGAGGTACCCTTTTGTTCAATCAGCTGTTTCCGGCGAGAGGAAAGACTGCTGGGTAAAATTTTGATTGTCGGCTATGCAACAACCGAGATCCTTGATTCTTTGTAGTGTAGGCTCTCTGGTCTTTCGCACGGCCTGCAGAAATTTATGCAGGTGAATGTCTCCTAAATAATATCACTATGCAGGGGTAATTATATACTCGGTACCGGCCCAACTTTCCACTCAATGAATGCATTACCGGTCCCCGCGATTGAACTTGTTGAGAAATACATCACTCATCCCAGCCCTGCAAGATACGTGGAGCTAGCCCGAGTGAGTTCAGCTTTTGACACTGTATTCTCAAGCGATGCTGCATGGCAAAAGCTCAACATTTACCAGCTCAAGGGCAGCATTGCGCGCAGCTACCAATTGGTGCATACTGAACTCGAGATCAGATCTGAGAGGTTTGAGTCATGTCTATACGGGCAATTGGATGAGCTCTGTGAGGCGTATGAATTCTCCCACCTCACGTTCATTGAGAACACAAGAGTTTGGCGGGTCTGGGCGAAAATATACCGCGGCCGCAAGCCCATGCTTCAAATGTCCTTTCGTGTCATTCTGGAAAGCCTCTCGGGGCCAAGGAGATTCCTGGATTGGCTCGACATGGCGCCCCAAGAGCTGCAGTATGATAAGGAGTTTGTTCTCGATCTGGCACTCGCGGGCATCCTGAACAGAATTCCTGAGCAATTCTGTGATGATGATGAAGTTGTGGCAGGGGTGTTGAAGTACTACGGCTCTGAGCTACCTGACGCATCTGAGCGGCTGAAGCAGAAACGGTCAATGCTGCTTTTGGCGATTGATGGCGGACTTTCATTGGGTGCGATTGTCGATCTAGGCGTTGATTTGGATCGAGAGCTTGTATTAGCTGCTATTACCTTCAATGGCTACGATTTGAGGCATGCTAGAAAGTTTTGCGGAGACCGAGAAATTGTGCTGGCTGCAGTGAGGCAAAGAGCAAGCGCACTTGAGTTTGCGGGAGATTTCAAAAACGATGCAAGCATGGTCCTAGAAGCGGTGAGGAACGTAGAAATCTTGGACAGAGATCCTCTTTATTATGCCTCTGAAGCTTTGCGAGACAATAAAAATATTATACTGGAAGTGCTGAAGCGCAATGGTTCATCTGTGGCATCTGTGTCAGAGCGACTGAAAAACGACAAGGAGGTCGTGATTGCGGCAGTATCGCAGTGCGCGCAGGCGATTTCTTATGTACCCGAGCGCTTTCGCAACGATAGAGACGTGTTGTTGGCAGCGGCCGCGCAGGAGATTTCACCAGTCTATAAGTACGCGAAAAAGACGCTACAAAGCGACCGAAAGTTTATTATGCTGCTTGCTCGCTCAGGCAAGTACTGGGCGCTAGAGACTGCTTCTCCAGAGCTGAGAAACGACCGTGATCTGGTGTTTGTGGCTGTCTCCAATGCTGGGTACCAGCTCAAATGGGCCTCAGAACAACTGAAACAAGACCGAGAGGTTGTTCTGGCCGCGGTGAAGTCGTGTGGGAGCGCGCTCAAATTTGCGTCGCCTGGGCTCCGCCAGGACAAGGAGCTTGTATTGGCAGCAATCGCGCAGGACAGCGAAGCTATAGATGAGATCTCTGACCAACTTCATTATGATGAGGAAGTGCAGGTGGCCATCAAGCGGTCATTGCAGGTAGAGAGGAAGCGCCGGGAAATCGAAGAGCGAATCGAGGCCTACCAGGAGCGGTTAAATACCAAGGCTATGGAGGGTTAAGGAATAGATGAACAATAAATGTAGACCAAGTGATGGCAGCAGGAAGCAGGCAGCACGCCCTCTACGAGTAATAATACCGTATGAGCTCGTAGGCGATTGGGATAATTGCTATTTGTTTGCCAACCATAGACAGATTTCTAAAACAGGGGCTAATTAATCAACTATTGTATGTACTCCATATGCAGCACTGGGTGCGTTATAGGGCTGGGGTGTGCCCACAATTTCTTCAAATACATAAAGGGCCCAAATTGAGCCTGATAGTATTTGAATAGACTGGGTAGATATATTGTTTTATTCAAACCCCTGCAAAATCTACACATACCTAGAGAAAAAACCAGACCCCACAGGTACCCCTGCAGATACCCCCACAGTCTCATCGGCGCCAGCAATGCATTCAAAGTAGATCGTTGCATATGCCGCGCGGCGTATAAATTGGAGCTATCCTCCAGAAGCGCATACCATGCCTCACAACGACAGACAAGCCGCAATTGACGCCCAGATCCAATCCTCGCCCGCGTACCTCAAGTCCATGGCTGGCGAGCTTGACGCGCGTGGAGCTGACCCCAACGAGGCCTACAGCTACCAGAGCGCCGGAAGGTCCGAATCGCACCGGTTGGGCAGCTCGCACGGGTTCTCCTCGTCCGAAGTGGACGGGATGACCCGCAATGCCTACAACGCCGGCTCCAAAGACTTTTACGAGTAGTATAGCTAGCTTTAAATATCTTGACGAATCGAGCCGCGAATCTCGCAGCCCGCTCGCTGGAGTTCACATGCAATCGCTAGCCTGTTCTTAGTCATTGCTTTTACAAAAACAAGTTGGGACCCGGCTTAGCTGTCAAACATGAAGTTGCAGTACCTGGCGATTCTCAAGACTGATTTCAATGGCAAGGCTGTCGAGCTCGCATCTGCATCCGAGCTGTCCTCATACGGCTATCTGCAGCGCGGCAAGGTCGCGGAGTTCCTTAAGTTCGCCGCAATCACCGTTGCTGGGCGCACCGCGTCTGGCCAGCGCCAGAGCGTGGAGGAGGGCCAGAGCACCACATATGTCTATGCCCGCAGCGAGGGTATCGCTGGCGTCGTTATCACCGATAAGGAGTACCCTCAACGCGTCGCCTTTAGCGTGATCCAAAAGGCGCTCGACGAGTACCTTGCCGCCAAGCCCAAGAACGTGTGGGGCGGCGTTACCGAGGCTTCCTCTGCCACTGCGTTCCCGGCGCTGGACGACTATGTGCGCCGCTACCAGGACCCCCAGCAGGCCGATGCCCTGCTCAAGGTTCAGCAGGAACTCGACGACACCAAGGTTGTTTTGCACAAGACCATTGACAGCGTGCTGCAAAGGGGCGAGAAGCTTGACTCCCTGGTCGACAAGAGTGAGGCCCTGAGCAGCACGAGCCGCATGTTTTACAAGCAGGCCAAGAAGACCAATTCATGTTGCGTCGTGATGTAAGTTTGTATTTATGCTAGTTTTGGCTATTAGGGGCAATTTATGCTCTATTTAGGCACTCTATTTAGGGGCCATATAGGGGCATGATAGAGCCCTGCCATCACCCAGCGATTTGCATGCTGACTGAAGTGCCGCCGGAGAGCCAACCCAGCGGCAGGCAAAACCTGCTTGAGCTGTACGGTTTGGGCGCCATTTCAGCCAGCGTCGCACGCGTAACAGAGACAGGCGAAAAGCGCAAGCTGCGCAAGTCGTACAAGAACCAAATCTCCGACCTACCTGGGAAGCACACGATCCCCACAAAGGAGGAGGCCCCGTCTCTTGTTGGCGTTGCTCACCGGGCGCCGTCGAACGTCAAAATCGCCGAGATCCCCGCGGACCTCCTCGCGCAAATCAAGTTTGCCCGGAGCCCCGTGGGAGGCATCCCTGGCTTTGGCAGTAAATTATTTAGCACAGCGCCCGAGCCCGCGGACAAGAAGCGCAAGGGCGAGCAGGGGGGCGTGGAGAAAAAGAGAAGAATCGCCTAATAACGTACATATCTAGTCTATTTTTTGAACCGGTCCATAAACGACGAGGCTCGCGACTTTGGCGAATGCAGCAGCTTGTTGGTGGAGCTCCGAATGATACTCGAGGGGGTGCGTCTCGTAGAGTCCAGACTCGCGCGGCCTTTAGGAGTTCCCTGTCCCGTAGACTGGGGGGTCTTGGCACCGTCTTGTTCGCTGTCGTCGGTCCACTCAATGGGCGCGATGGCGTGGGAGTTTTGGCGAGAGGCCTCACGCGACCGGGTGCGCGAAAACATTGTGTTGATCTCGCTAAAGTCGGACGTGTGTGAGCCAATGCGCTCCAAAAGATTGTTGTGCATTACTTGGTGGTGCACCTTTTGAGGGACCTTGTGGTGTCGCACAAACTTGTTGCCCAGAATCTGGCCCGAATTGGACAGCACAATCTTGATGAGATCCTTTTGCAAGCGGTTAAAAAGATCCTGCTTGTTCCAGAGCTTGTTGACGTACTTGATCTCGGGAATATCAATCTCCACGTCCTGCACATCCAAGATGCTCGTGTTGCCAGAACCCTTGTACGAAACAGATACTCCAGTTTTGTGGATGACGAATTGGTTGATGTTCATAAAGTTGGCCGCGCGGTCGACCAGCTCGTTGATCTCGGCGCTGTGTCTCTGGCGAGTCATGAGCTTGCCAACCTTTTTGGCCAAGCCGAGTTTGAGCCCAAGTTTCTTGCTGCCATGGTTGTGCTCATCCGGGTCCTCCATCTCCTCGTCGCTCGACTCGTCGCTGTGCACATGAAGTCGGTCGCCAATGATCCCTGCGGCGCGGCTCTCTTGATCCTCGTCGGTAATCTCCTCATCAGGTAGAGCAAAGGCGCGCATTGTCTTGTAAATCGATTGCTCTAGCTGGACCTTGATCGGCTGGACCTTGACCTGTACGTCCTCAATGATGGGGATACCACCGACCGCGTCGCTGGTGATAAACTCGACGCGAATTAGATTCTGCCCTGGCGCAAAATGGCCATGCGGGCTAAAGATATCGGGGTACACAGAGTTCTCCAGCAAGTTCCATGCTTGCAAAACGCCCACATTGATATTGTAGTGCGCGTACTGCTCGCCCTTCTTGAGGTTGCGCATGCCGGCATTGAGAACGCTCAGCTCGATAAAAGGTACACCGCGATCGTTGAGAGCAGTCACCAGTGCCTCATCAACCCTGAAGCTCGAGTAAAAGATATCGCTGGTGTCTGTCTTGTTAGACTTGCGCAGCGCGCTCTTGAATGCCCGCATCGTGACCATGAGGTCCAAAGAGGCCCGACGGAAATCGAGCTCTAACTTGACTAGATCTCTATCGCTCTCGTCGCGGCGGTGATACCTGCGCGCCACAATATTGTCAAAGAGCATGTTCATCATCATCAAGTTGTTTTGCAGAATCTCCATTTGGTTCAGGCTAAACCTGTAATCGCTGGCAATATCAATAGCAAGCGCAACCCGTTCAACGGCCTTGTCTGCGTCCTCTGTGATTGGGTCGGTGTAATGGATGAGGTCCTTGAAGATGGTGTAGGCGGTGTAGTATTGCAAAGAGTCGCACTGAACGCTGAGCTTGGGACAGTCCACAAGGAGCCTTGACGACCGCTTATTGCGCTGACCCGAAAGGTCATGCCTGGCCATGTCCTCGGCCTCGCCTTCACCTTCCTCGGAAACAGAGCCACCCGAGTTTTCGCTGAGAACGTGTTGATCATTCATACTGATATAGCGCACTGCCATCTCAAGCTTGGGCGCGAGAAGGAACTTTTTGAGAACGCCAGCCTCAGTGCAAAACTCCACACCCAGCCACGGCGGGTAGGGCACCGTATCCGCAGGATTCTGAATATTGTAGTTCGCATAGCATAGATTGCTCAGTACACTTCGACTCATGTTGTCCCGCGTAAATACAAAGACGTTGCTCTGGTGTAGAATCGCTCCAAAGCGCGACTCCACCTGGGCAGAGTCAAAGTCGGTGTCCTCGTCATAGTGGTCGTAAATGTTGACGTTGCGCACGTCAATCGCACTCGAAGCAATAAGAACACACTTGTCGGGATTCTTGTTGGAGATGACCTGGATCTGCGGCGTGAGCAACTGCACAAGCATCGTCTTCTCGGCCTTTTCGTTGTGACGCTCATTGACCATATTGCTCTTAAAGTTGCGAATCTCCTCTGCAGCAGAGAGCTCAAAGTGACAAGTCTTATTGTTGCATCTGCTGTCTTGTGAAGCCTTCTTTTCACGCTCCTCGCGCTCGGCAGCAGACTCGCCCGCTCTAGACTCTAGCTGGTCCACAAGCTCCGCCAAATAGCGCAGCGCGTGCCGGCTCCGGGCATAAGCCATTTCCTTGTAGCCAGAGTGCAAAACCTTGAGCCTAAATACGAGGTCTCTGACCTCATTGTTCCACTTGACATTCAAACTCTGAACTGTGATTTGGTTGATATAGACATCGTCCTTTCCAGACTCCAAAATGCCCGCCTTGTCGCTGCGAGTGAGCTGCTCGGGTGGTTTAGTAGCGTCACACTCCTTGACAGTAGCGATCGAGCGATTGATAATGTCCAGCGACGTGTTGTAGATCGTGAGGTTCTCTTGGAGCTCAGCCAGCTTCTCCTTCAAGGGCTCATGGTCAGGGTAACTACCAAGATCTTGTTCCAGGCTCTCCACTGAAGCCTTTTGGTCCTCCAAAACCTCAAGAAGCTGCTTGCGTCTCAAGTCGAGCGTAACAAGGTGACGCTCCCAAACAGTCTTGTCCTCAATGAGGCATTCGTGCACCATCTCGCCGCCGAATTTGAAATACTTTTGCCCATCAATCTCGCCAACATCGCTCCCGGTATTATCCGTCTTTTTGCGGTAGCACAGATGAGGGGTGTAGGCAAAGTCTTCCAGGTGAACCTTGGGCTTTTTGCCATGATGGATATCAGACATAACATCAGTAAAGTCGTCATAGTCAATCCAGTCCTTGTGAGTTGCGCGCTGGCCCTTGGTGTTGACAGAACTCTGAGAAGAGCTGCGAGCGCGGCCACTCGAGGAGGCATACTGCGAGTATAGAGAGTCAGAATCAGAGTCATTGCGCATGTGCCGCGCATCATTGACTGCGCTGTCTTGGATTGTGGCCGCAAGCACCTTGATCTCCGTGTGGTGCGCATTGACCTCGCCTTCAAAAAGCTTGGTGGCCCAGCGCTTGTTGCACCCGACTGGCTCCTTGCGCAAGTGCAAGTCCAGCACGAATCGATCGACGCGTGCCTTGAGGCCCGCCAGAATTTGATTGCTTCTGCGATGAGAGACATGCCGCGCCATAAATGACATGTAGAGGGGCTCCAAGGCCAGCTGGTACTGGTGCCCACTGAGAACTGTACCAAGCTTTGTCTTTTTGTGGGTCTCGCCAGGGAACAGCTTGCCAGATCTAGTCGGGGGCCAGAGGGTATTGTTGAACTGCTCCTTCCAAGTCGCAAAGTGGCGGAGCACAAGTGGCGACAGATGCACCGCATTCCAGCCGCCGGGCTCGCCCATACTCTCGAGTGAGCGTACAGAAATTGCCATAAACACATAGTCGGAGCGGAACCCGCGATAGGCGTCATAGTTTTCGAGATCCTTGACGGTATCAGGCATGGCCAATTTGATGTCCCAATGAGGTCTAAAGTCTTTGTCGCGCGCGCACATCATCTTCTTGTCGCCGCTGTTTTTAGCAAACGACATGCCAGCGACCCACTCGGTTGAATTGCTGAACTTCATCACGACCTTGGAATTGGCAGCGTGGCCAATGGCTTTGAGATCGGCTCTCGGGGGATAGGCGCGCTCTCCGGGCAAGCGGCTCATGTAGTCGTGGTCCCAAGCAGTGTAGTCCGGGATCAGGGTCTTGAAGACCTCAGACTTGACCACAAACAAGCGCATTGGATCGTCATTAGGATTGATGTCAACAGTCACGTTCTTTTCCCAGGCAAACGCAAAGCCAGCGCCGCCGCGATGGAGCATGTAGGGCGAGCGCAAACCTTTAAAGAGGAAAAACAAGGAGCTCTTTTTCAGCTCGAACCGCCAACGCGCATGGAATACCAACCGAATCTTATCCCAAAAGCCCATGAAGGCGCTTTTATCAAGCGGAGGCTTGCTGAACTGGGCAAACCCATTCTGCATACTCTGAAATGCAGGCTTGTAGGCGGAGCACCAACAAAACCTTGTTGGAAGATCGGAGTTGGTGACAATCTTGAGGTCTGAGTACATCTTGACCGGCGCCAGAGTTCGGTGAACCTCCAGCACTGCCCAGCTTGGCTCGGTCTCTGTACTGTACATGCGATTGGGGGTGTCTGGGAAGAGCGGCACATAAAGGGGGCGGACCTGGGCCTTCCCGGGTGGATACTGCTCAGCAATGATAAAAGGGCCGTGTATCTGGAGCGCAGAGCCTCCGCGCGGGTCTTGCATAGCGCTCAGCTCGGGGAAGTTGAGCACAGGCAGGGGGTAGTCTCTGAGGCTCAAGTCGAACCCGCCGTTTGCCTCAACGTCAAAGTAGAGCGGGGCGAAAATCGAGAACTTTGTGTCCTTGGGCAAGCCCTTGCCAATGTCGTGCATAAAGTCGCGCAGCTGGCCCTCGTCCATGTCCGGCATGTGAATGCGCCAGCTCAGATCCTTGAACCTTGCATTGAACAGCAGCGGCTTGTCGGAATACCCAACAATCAGCTCCTCGCTAGTGGTCTTGTCGTCAAACGTATCGGGGAAGAAAGTGTCACGAGTCTTTTTGACACCTGCAGCCTGGCTAGCGCGGGCGTCATCAATTGAGCGAGTCCACGACTCGGTGTGGTGCTTGAGCAGCCGGCGGCGGGCTTCAATAATAGTGATGCCACCACGATCCACGTTGCCCTGGTCGCCGAGATCGTCAACGTCTGCCAACAACCCATTCTCCTTGAGTGCTTCAACTGGGATCTTGAGTTGACGCCAGGGGTAAAACTCCGGCGCAGTCCACAATTCGCTCCAGCCCTTGGATGGCCCAGCGCTTATCGCCTCGCAAGCCACAATGTCCATAGGTGAGTTGATGAGCAGCTCAATGCGGGCTCGCAGGTCTTTGCCAATACTCTTGGCGTCATGGCCAGACTCGCCACTGATCGCCGAGTTGCAGCTGCGGGTGTAGCCCTTGTGGCGCGATGCCTTGCAAAAGAAGCACTTGGAGGTGGAGGAAGGCTTGCTGCCAAACGACTTTGTCTTTTTACCAAGTTTGTGCTTGCAACTGCGGCACATGAGCTGCTCACCAAACGTGTGGCGGTGCTTTGGCGAAGACTCGAGGCTGGCATCCGCGCTCTTTGCGTCATTGTGGAGTAGCTCATCGGAAATTTTCTGCGCATAGTGCTCGATGATATCCAGTCCCTCTTTGCGCAAAACATCCTTGACCTCGCGCTCAAACAAAATGTCCTTGTGGATGCGGGCCTCGAGCTCGTGCTTTTGCACCAAAAAGATCAGATTGAGCTCGCTCTCAAACGGGTCGTCCTCAAGCGTGAGCGCCACAGTCTTTGCCTTGACGCACACACGCGGAATCGACGCCATAATCTTGGCAACCTTGGGCTCGAGCACCAACAAAGGGTCCCTTTGCAAGGTCTGTTTCCGCAGGGTAGTCATTGCCTTGATGAAGGTGATTGTATTGTCGATAATTCTGTAGAGCTTGAATTGGAAGGGCACATTGATCCTCAGTCCATCGACATTAACCACCAGCTGGTCCTCTGTGGATTTGGCCTTTGCGCGATACTGCACGACAGGGCCCGACAAGCTCAAAATGACGCACCAAGCACGCGAATTGAAGGGGTGAAGCGAGTACATTTTGATGCCACTGCACTCAAACTTGGGCAGGCCTGTGCTGGGGAAGTGCTCCACGACGCCGTCGTTGATGGTGATCATGATATCCTCATTGTTTGGCAGGTGCGCCTTGAGGTTGGCATAGTCGACCTTGACCTTGATTGCCATCTTCTCCTTGTCAACCTGGCCATGGCTGGGCTTGCGAGGCTCAAGCAAGTCGCGGCCGTAGGCATAGTCCAGCACCTCGCGCACAACAAACAGAGAAAGAAACACATTCATAGAGTAGACCAGCTTGACCTCGGGTACCCCGACAAATACCTCGGTGTGCTGAATGTCCTCCACCGTGGCGGTACAGACGCCGCAACGTATGCTTGGCAGCGAGATCCAGGGCCGCGTCGTCAGGGTCTTGTCGTGAGGCGAGGGCCTAGTCACATGCATAGTATTGAGGCTCCGGATCTTGAGCTCGTCGACCCCGAGGTGGATTTCGCGCCCATCAGAGTCGCTCGCGGTGCTCTTGCCACGACTGTAATTGACGTCAACCTGAGACAGCTCGACGCGCACGCCGGCAAGGTCGCTGGTCTGGTTGCGGAACTTCTCGCTCGCAAGGGTAAATGACAGGTGCTTGGCCTCAAAGTCAAACTTGCGCAGCCACTGCGGCAGCTTGCGAATCACCGACGATTTCTTGATGGTGCCTTCCTTGTGCTCGGGCTTGTCCTGCTTTCTCCGCAGAAAGAAGGGCCGGATAGCAAGCACCAGGCAACGCACAGAGTGGAAGATCTCGTACTTTGCAAGGTCGTGGTTGATGTTGCTCAGAGTGACCGCCACATCGACGCTCACCTCGGGCTGCGTGACGATATTCATCTTGAGACCAATCTGCTCGCTTGAGGAAATAACAAAGCGCGGGCAGTCGTCGCTGGTGTACCAAACCGCGCCCTTGACAATCTCAAACTCCTGCTCAAGCTTGTACACCTGGTCCTTGTCAACCTTGCAGTGCGTGCCCAATAGCTGCGAATGGATGCGCGAGGAGGACGTGATAAACATCGAGTTGCGATTATCGCCGCCGTCAAATACAACCCGCAGCGCGGCGTCGCTCACATGCATGCTCAGATCAAGCTTGGGCAGCGAGTTTTGAAGTTCAATGGGGATATTCAAGTCGCGCTTTGGCCTCTTTGAAGAGGACCCGTCTTGACTGCGAGGCTTGCACAGCATCTCCAGCAGGAGGGGCAAGTGATGCGTCTCAATATTAAGTGTGGGAGAGTTGATGTTGAAGGAGCCGTTTATCACGCTACTATTGGTTTCTGCAGCCTCGTCCTGGATATAGTGTAGAGTCTTTGCCGCGGCATCTGTTTGAAACAATAGCGAGACCAGCGGTACGTACAAGAGCTCCTCCTGCACGCCGTTTGCATCAATACCAAAATTAACGCTGGAAACCTTCAAAGACGCTTGGTGGGCGGCAGACGAGTCGGGATAGAGGAGCTTAAATCCAGGGCTACTCGGGTTCATCCGGCGAATGTTGAGCGCCACGTCTGTAACACTGAGGATGCACGAGATGTTGTCGCCATTAGAGTCCTTGATTGGATGCGAAGTGGGGATTGAAACCACATCTAGGGAATTGAGCTTGACATCAATCTCCTTGACCAAGTAAACCAGAGCCACGCCGATCTTGGCCAATTGCAGTCGCTGAGTCCTGGACATTTGGTTTGAGCTCTTCTTTTCGCCGTGGCTCAGCACGCTAGACAAACGCTCGAGGTGCAGGTGCATGTTGTGCAGGTACATTGCAAAGTCGAGCTCCTTGAGCTCGAGCGACTTTTTATCGAGAATGCCGCGAGTTGTAAAGGTGAGATTGTCCAAAATGGGGTGCGGATCCTCGTCGTCGAGCGACTCTGCGACGAAAAACTCTGACACGTGAAGCTCCAAGAGTGCGCGAATCTCGGTGGGCTTTGCCTTGTAGGCATCGAGGGTCCCCACAAAGTTTGAGTTGCGCAAGGGCTGCAAATTGCGCAGGTCCAGGCGAATTGAGACCGATCCAACCACATAACTTGCACCCTGGGCCTGGAGCAACAGGGAGTTGAAGCTCACGTTGATCACCTTGAGCGTCGGGATCAGCCACTTGACGAGCCGCCTCAGGCCGCGCTGGCTTTCGGGGATTAGTGGAATTGACTTGAGCTCCTGCTCAAACAGCGTGGCAAACGACGATTCCTTCTTGGGAGCCGAGGAGGTTGACCTCGAGGTCTCGCTCAGCTTCACCTCACAATTCTTGACCACAAGCTCGAACCAGCCGGGGCGAGCAACAGTTGGACGGTGAACATGAATTCCAATGCGCCCGATCCTGATCCGGTGGCCTTGCCGTGTGTGAAAGGAGACGGAGCAGAGAGCAAGGTAGCCAAATCGCTTAATTGAGACCCCAGAGAACATTCGAAAGAGCGCTAGCAGGGCCAGGCTGGTCAGGTATACGACGATAAACAGAGACGCCAGTCTACTGATCACCTGAAGCTGCAATCGGACATACTGCCCAAAGAGCGTATTCGGATCGTCCAGCATAGATTGGTAATCCCGACGCGGAGTCGGTTATAAAGGGCGGCGAATTGAGCAAGACCTTTGCTCACTGAGTGCGATCATGAAATTGTCTTGTAATTTAATGTGTTTGAGTAGAAGCTACATTTGGATGCATATATATGCGCATAAGCGAAAACGAGCTGCGTCACGCGTCGTGGAGCACATGCTCACCCCAGCATAAATAGGGGCTGTACTGCGTCTGAGCGGCGGGGTACGTGGGGCAGGGGTAGTGCGTGGTGGGGTGGGTGCAGCACCAAGTGCGCTCAAGGTCGCACCTCGCGGCACTCGCGTCGCGCGGCCCCAGCTGCGCGCCTCGCAATGTTTTTCGAGCGGCTTTACTCCTTTAAACTAGATTCGTTTATGTTTTGCCGCAGTGAGATCTCAGCGTCGAGTAAACAGCTCGCCTCGTTTGCCACAAAAACTTTTCACTTACTATGCCCCCCAAGCAAAAAGGAAAGAAGCTTGATCTCGAGGAATTCCTCGGGGACTGGACTGAAGAGGACAACTACCAGCCCCAGGCTGCCAGCACCGATCTCTTTGCCTCTGTTGGCCTTGCCGCTCCTGCTGCAAACGCCCCCGTGGAGCTCCCCTCGAGCGGTCCCTGGACTGCCCGGGTCAGTAACCTGAGCTACGACGCTGTTGAGGACGATTTGAGGGCCTTGTTCACCAAGCAGAGCATCCAGAGCATCCGCATGCCCAAGAACCCCGAGGGTCGCAGCCGTGGCTACGCCTTTGTTGAGTTTGACGACCGTGACAGCCTCGCGGCCGCTCTCAAGCTGGACGGCCAGAATCTGCAGAACCGTGCCGTCCAGATCGGCCTTGAGCAGCGCAGGAACGACTATGCTGGAGGCTTTGGTGGCCCCCGCGGTGGTAGATTCAACGACGAGCCTGACCTTGACTGGGGCAACCGTAGAGCGCCCACAAACGCGCCCCGTGAGCCCCGTGGCGGCCGCTACGGCGGCATGGGCGGCGGCATGGGCGGCCCTGGTGGCTTTGACGAGCCCGACATGGATTGGGGTGCTCGCCGCGCTCCCACCAACGCTCCTCGCCAGCCCCGTGGTCCTCCTCGCTCTTTCGATGAGCCCGACATGGACTGGGGCGCCCGCCGTGCTCCCACCAACGCTCCCCGCCCCGTGCGCGAGCAGTCGTCGCGCCCTCCGCGCAGTTTTGACGAGCCTGATCTCGACTGGGGAGCTCGTCGTGCCCCTGCTCGCCAGCCCCAGCAGAAGCGCGGTGGGTTCAACGTCCTGAGGGGCAACGAGGACAAGGAGTCTCCCGAGCCTGCGGCTGCCCAGTCCGCCGAGAAGTCCAAACCCGCGGCCGCGGCACCCCTCTCCCAGACCATCGCTGCTGCCACCGCTACCTCCGAGCAGGACGATTCTTGGACCACCGTCAGTAAAAAGTAGACGCTCTATATTCTAAACTATGTATTTCACGCCGAGAACCCTTTTCTAGCTGACAAGAAAGAAAATCCACAGATGATGGGCTGGATCTACTTTTTCCTGATGCTGGGGGATATCGGCCTCGTGCTGCTCCAGCTATACTTTATTATTAGTTACAGTGATCTGGAGCACGACTACACGTCGCCTTTCGACCTGTGCCAGCTGATGGACAAGTACTACCCACTGGAGGTCTATGGCCACAGCGCAATGTTTGTGCTATTGCTACTGTGCCGCGAGTGGACGTCGGTGCTGGTGCTGCTGCCTGTGGTCCTGTACAATGGGTTTGTCTACTCGACGCGCAAGTTTCGGTTTGACGCGACGTCCATTTTTAGGCAGCTCACGACGCTCAAGGCCGAGGCGTTTGCCAAGATGGCCTACTATGTGGTGTGCTTTTGCTACCTGCTGTACTCGATGATTTGGTGTTTGGTGGTTCACTCTCAGTAGATTCTGGTAGTGTAAATAATTGATGATTGGTGATTTGCACCTCATGCGCCTAGTGGTTTGCACCTCGTAATTAATAGCCGTCCCGCGTTTTCATGTGTTTACAGATACTTCTACAGCCTTTGCACCCCAGCCCCTGCCCCTGCGCCCGGCGGCCGACGGCCCAATTGGTCAAGCATTAGTCAGCGTCAGGGGGGCTTTGTGTTGCGAATGAAAATTACATGACCCCCCATGACAGCGTTCGCACACAGCGCGTTGCTCTTGCTCTGCACGCTCGGGTTGGGCAGTGCCCAGACTGTCGCTGCGGGCGCGAGCAGTTCTGCTGCAGTAGACGGCGCGACCTCGGGCGCGACCTCGGTCACGACCTCGCCAGTGATTGTGTACGCCGACGCATCCTCCTCAGCGTCCATTCAGTACACCGCAACCGAAGTGGTCGGAATCACCATTTACTCGACTGTGGGCCAGACCTACACAGCCACCAGCGACGGCAGCGAGGCATCCCAGACCTCGTCCTCGAGCGGCACCACCTCGCTCGTGCCCATAGCCAGCAGCAGCGCTAGCTCAGACACCGGCAAGAAAATTGGCATCGGCGTAGGCGTCGGCGTCGGCGTGCCCCTGCTCTTGGCGTGCCTGGCGCTTGGCGTCTTTTTGTTCAAACGCCGCGGCCAGGCCCACGCCAGCCCCGCGATGGACGATGAGGAGGACCCGTTCTCGGCCAACATCAACAAATATCACACCACCAACGCGGCTGCCAACTTTTAATCGGCTCTATTTATCTGTAGTTTAACCCCATGATACTCGCGTACGCTCGCGCACGCTGTTGCCTTGTCTTTACCACCTAGCCTAACCCAGGTTTTTACACGCGCTCGCTGCGTGACAGACCGTTGGATTTCAAATGAGGTGCAGGTGGCGCCTGCATGCTTGGCGTACATATATGCACCCGGGTGCCTCATCGGCGCATGTGCGCCACGAGGCGCGGGAGGTGCCGAAAGATTGTGTTTTGGATTATCCGTAGCCGCACAGCGCATCTCAAAGGTCAAAAGCTCTATCTTGTCCCCAAAGGCCCACTACTGCCCCACGCCCCCCGCTTTATCGCTCTCCTGCTATCAATTGCCACTGCGCTATTGGTCACGTGAACTGCGGGCCCCCTGCATCGCGACTTCTCTTAAGTATGGCTCATCGCCACCAAAAAGGGAAAAAAAAAAAAAAAGGGCCCGCAAGAAATGGACTCTGAAAAATCGCCCCCGCAAGCCGAGGGCACGCCAATACAGCACTCGTGGTTTGGGCGGCTCTTGACTTCGCGCATGCCGCCAGTGCCCACGCACTCGCAGCCCATGCCGAGCGCAAACATCATTTCCAAAGTCCTCGCCTCGTGGATGACCCCGCTAATGTACACCGGCTACAATCGCTCGCTCGAATTCACAGACATTTATGCTCTCGAGGACAAGTACGCGTGCACCAAACAAATGGACCAGTATCAACAACTCGTGGAGGCAAACAAGAAAAAAAACAGCCAGTCCCCCCATTGGAGAGCCATCATCTCCATGCAGCAAAAGTGGCTGTGGCTCGATATGGCTGTGACCCTTGGAGGTAATGGCGCAACAATCGGCATGTCTCTTGTGGCTTCAAACCTCATTGACGAAGTCTCTCTTATTTATGGCGGAAAAAGCGACTTTCGCCCTGCTGTCGGCTACGCCGTCGGTCAAACAGTCTTGTTTACAATCTATCTCATGTGCACCATATGGGGTGCCATACTGGGAAACCTGCTCCGCCAGCACATCACAGCAACACTAACAGCGGCTGCTTACGACAAGACTATCCGGCTTAGCACCAAGGGCCGTGCTCAGTTCTCCACCAGCCATATTTCAAGTTTGGTCACCACAGACATTGCCCGCATCGGCACAGTCGCGTATTACATCGGGCCGCTGGGGCTTTTCCTCCCCCTAATGGCCGCTGTCATTGTTGTTTTAATCCACTTTTTGGGCGTGGCCGCTCTCTCTGGAATCGCTTTGGTCGTGGTGGCCATGACCGCGGCCACGCTCGCCGGGAAATTCACGTCTAGCTACCGCGCCAAAAGCCTTCCTTTTGCCGACAAACGCGTCGGGATCGTTCGCGAAACCATAGCCAGCATGCGCACGCTCAAGTTCTACGGCTGGGAGTCTTCGTTCCAGACCCTGTTGGCGCAAATTCGCAAGTCCGAAGAGTCGTGCATCAAGATGATTGCCCGCATCAATGTCTCCACGTCTGCCATCACTAAAATCGTGCCCTCCTATGCGGGCGTCTTGTCGTTCGCGGTCTTGTCGGCCATGGGCCATTCTTTGTCGCCATCCAGGGCATTTCCGTCTCTTACGCTGTTCAGCATGATTGCTCCGTCCCTGAGCATTTTCGCTCAAGCAGTCGTGGTTCTCTCCGATGCCTACCACTGCTTCAAGCGCCTCGAGATCTTTTTTGATGCCGACGAGAGCGACGAGCCCGCATACCAGCCCGGCGAGCGTCTCAGCCTGCAGGCCGCAACCTTTGAATGGCCTCCTGCCTCAGACCACACAAATACATTCACGCTAGGCCAGCGCTTTTTGACATTGCTGCACATGCGCAGGGGGCCGAGCGAACTAGGTGCGCCGACCCCGGGCCAGGCTCAAGACACCTTCAGAGTATGGAACATCAACCTCGACGTTCATCCAGGAGAGCTCGTCATGGTCGTAGGTGCGATTGGCTCGGGCAAGTCCTCGTTGCTGCACGCCATCGCGGGGCACATGAATTTGGTCGGCGGTACCTTCCGCATGAAGGGCGAGGTCACTGCGCTTTTGAAGAATTGGTCAATCAACGGCACAGTGCGCGACAATATTATCTTTGGTCAAGAGCTGGACCAGCACCGCTACGCCGAAGTATTGAATGTTTGCCAGCTCGGACGCGATCTCGAGCTCTTTGAGAATGGCGACCTGACTGAGGTTGGAGAGAATGGCATCACCCTCAGCGGTGGCCAAAAGGCGCGGCTTGCTCTTGCGCGCGGGGTCTACGCAGCCCGCGACATTGTGCTCTTGGATGACGTCCTTAGCGCGGTGGATTCAAAGGTCAGCGCAGCCATCATGGAGGATTGTATTATGGGCTACATTGGTGACCGCACCCGAATCATGTCCACGCACAACCTCTCTCTCCTCCACTATGCGTCGCAAATCGTATTTATGAACTCGCAAAACCAAGCAGTGGTGGGCACTCTGGAGGAGCTCTCGTCGACAAATCAAGAGTTTGACTCATTCTACAATGTACATGAGAAGCGCGAGACTAGTGACAGCAACTCCATTGCCTCGTCTGAAGAGGAAGCAGAGGAACTCAACAACAATGCATCCTCCAAGCCCCTGATGGAGGACGAGCTCAGGCAGCGCGGTGTGGTTAATTTTGATGTGATCAAAAAGTACGTCTCGGCGGGCTCGCCCGCTTGGCTCCTGCTTGTGATTGCAATTCTTTGTCTCGTGATGCTAACGTCTGTGGCCCAGGTTATGCAGTCGGTGTTTTTGAATTGGTGGACGTCGAACCATTGGCACCGCAAATCCGGATTCTATATTGGCGTCTATTCTGCCATTGTCTCGGCACAATGCCTTTTCGAGCTAGGCTTCATGTGGGTCTTGTCTGAGTTTGTCTTTGCTGCCACCTCAGGCCTCTACAGCCGTGCGGTCGCTCATGTATACAAGGCGCCCATCTCTTTCTTTGATACCACTCCCTTTGGCCGAATCGTCAACCGGTTTACAAACGATTTGACCACCCTCGACACTATTTGGTTCAACCTTCTGAGCGGCGTCTTTCCGGCAATCTCAGGCGCCCTTGGGAGCATGGTTTTGGTGTTTGTTTATGCACCGTGGGCTACGCTGTGCCTGATTCCTATCATTGTGGTAGCCGTAGTGGGCGTCAACTACTATCGGTCGTCGTCTCGTGAGATCAACCGTATCCAGAGTCTGCACAGGTCTAAAATGTTTTCCCAGTTGTCTGAAAGTATTGAAGGCTGTGACGTCATTACGAGCTTCAATCGTGTCGAGCATTTTAGAAACCTCACATTTCGCTCGATAGAGAATACGCTCGTCTCGTCCAATATCAACATGTATTCAATGACATGGCTTGCGCTCCGCGTTTTGCTTGCAACCGTGCCTGTGATTTTCGTTGTGTCAATGCTCTGCGTATTCCGCATTTTCCACGTCTCCACTTCCGAGGTGGCTATGCTCATTTCGCTTGTTCCCTCCATGAGTATGAGCATTGTCTCGGTTTTGATCAACGTGGTGGAGACGGAAAAGAACCTCAGCTCTGTCGAGCGACTGTATGAGTACGCCTATATGCTTCCTCAGGAGTCCAGCGTGGCCACCAAGCCGCCGCCCAACTGGCCCCAACAGGGTGGGATCAAATTCAAAAACCTCAGCTTCTCTTATCGCGAGGGCCTCCCTCTTGTACTCCATGATTTTAATTTGGAGATTCTGCCTGGAGAGAAAGTTGGAATTTGTGGCCGCACGGGTGCGGGTAAGTCGTCTCTGATTTCTTGCTTGTTTCGCTTGGGCGAGCTCGACGGTGGCCAGATCCTGATTGATGATGTTGACATTGCACAATTGGACTTGAGCGAGCTTCGTGCCAAGCTGTGCATTATCCCGCAGGAAAGCATCTTGTTCAAGGGAACCGTCCGGTCGAACCTCGACCCATTCCAGGTGTGCACAGACGCTCAGTTATGGGAAGCACTCCACCGCAGTGGTGCCGTTCTGGACCAGGCCGCCAAGAGCGGCAAGTTCAGATTGGACGCGCCAGTTGACGATAATGGCAGCAACTTCTCACTGGGCGAGCGCCAGCTGCTGAGTCTCAGTCGCGCGCTTGTGAAAAAGTCAAAGATCATTGCCCTGGACGAGGCCACCGCGAACGTTGATCACAAGACTGATGCGCAAACTCAACAGATCATTGCCAGAGAGTTTAGCGAGTCGACGATTTTGTGTATCGCACACCGTCTCCAAACAATCATTGGCTATGACAAGATCGTGGTGATGGAGAGCGGCCGCGTGCTTGAGTTTGGTACGCCGTTGGAGCTGTACCAACAGAACGGTACCTTCAGAGCTCTGTGCCGCGAGAGCGATCTAGACGAGCAGGACATTTGTAGCGCTGCATCAGGTTAGGCTGTATTGAAAATTGTTTATAGAAGGGGGAAGGGGCGTGTCTTTGCGAGGGTTTAGTGGTTGTGCTAAATCCACTTGCATTAGCGCCAAGTTATTCGACAGTGCGGATGTTTTCACGCGCTATGAGGGGTGCTGCAGTCACAAATATGATAGCTGCATCAGCTTAACTAGCGCGCCTCCTTTTTTTTTGTTATTATTTAGTTTATCCGCTTCTCAATGAACCGGCGAGCCGGCGAGCCGGTGCAAACACCCTCAAAACACGTGCACCATAGTACGCCGTTTCCATCAGATCAATCAAATCAACTGTAATTTCACAGTTACAATTAGCCCACAATCCCACCCCACCGTTATCGCTGCATTTGTTGAACCAAGTGCTCACGTCATGCATGTGCTCAGGACGATCACATGCAAATGGACGAGAAAGCTTGCAGATGACGCTTTTTTTAGAAGGCGGCGGGGAATGTCTGGAGCGCATGTGCTGTTAGTTGCGTATTGCTTTTGGGCGATTTTAAGCTATCGCTCGCTTTATCTGGCACGCGGAACGCTGCAATCATCGCCCGAGTGTATCACATGTGCATTGCTGCATATGCAGGTGTACATATATAATCACGGGCCAGCCCGCCACAACCTACACACCACAATGTCTGCATTTATTGAGCATCTGACGAGCTACCCTAGTGTGACGCAGGCTGTTGACTTTGCCAAGAGCTTTGCTGCTGTGCAAAAGGCCGGCGCTATCTCCAAACCCTATGTCGACACTTTGACTGAAAAGACTGCGCCCCTCACCAACGCCATCTACTCTAAAGCCCAGCCTACCCTTTCCAAAGCGGACGAGTTTGGCGACAAGGTGCTGAGCAACCTCGACTCGCGCTTCCCTGCCATTAAGACCGCCCAGCCCAGCGACCTGGTGAGCGAGGTCAAGCACCGCTTTGACGGGGCCAAGGCCTCTGTCGGCAGCACTGCGTCCTCGGTCAAGTCCAAGTACGCCCAGGTCTACGACACCAACGGCAAGCCCTACATTGAGGGCATTGAGAGCCGCATCGCCCCGCTCAACGACAAGTTTGACGGCGCCATTGAGACCTACCTCCCCGGCGAGGCCAAGGCCGCCGACGCCTCCAGTGAGCTGAGCCGTACCTATGCATTGGCCCTCAAGCTGTTTGGCAGACTCAAGCCCGCTGCCGGTCAGCTGCGCAGCACCACCCTCTCTCACGTGCAGTCTGTGTACAGTAAAGAGCTCGAGCACCAGGCCCCTCTCCTTGAGGACTTGAGCATCCACATTCTCGGCAAGCCCATCACCATCAAGTTGAGCTTGACCAAAGACGTTGCCGCTGCCATCAAGACCGGCTTTGCCCTTGGCTACGAGTCCTACTCTAAGCTGTTTGAGTATGCTTCCAGGTCTCCCGCCGGCAAAAAGGCCGCCAGCACCATTGAGTCCGCTAAAGAGTCTGTCTCTGAGCACGCCAGCAAGTCCGAGGACGCCCTCTCCTCGGCCGTGGACAACGCCAAGGCAGAGGCCAAGTCGCTCAAGAAGAAGTCAAAGGCCAAGGCGGAGGTCATCACACAAGAGGCCCAGGCCGCTGTATACTAGTGCAAATCTATATAACCCAACAACTAATAAATATATATATCCGAAAGATCTCACAGATACAAACTCGGCGAGTTTACGATATCTCTGTGGATGAGCTCAAGCGCCTTTTCCATTTTGACCGCCAGGTCCTCGTTGCCAATGGTGCGAGCGGCCTGCGCCAGCTGCCTCAGGAGCTCCTCGAGGCGCCTAAACATGCGGATGAGCGAGCCCTCAAACACGTCGGTCATTTTGGTGATTTGGGCAAAGGTGCAGCCACGGCACCACTGAAACACCACGTCCATGAGCTCTGGCTTGAACTGCTCGACGTACTCTGTCTCAACAACAGGCATCTTGCACTCTGCGCTGACCTTGGCGATGCGGCGAGCCATTGTTTGCAGCAGCCTGAACGGCTCCTTGAGCTCGGGGTGGAGTACTGAGCCCTTGTCGTTGACCTTCTCGTCAAATACAAAGCACGACAGGAGCGCCGCGCACTGCTCGGGCGAGAGAGGCGTAAAGGTGCCGTTGAATATGAGCTCGGTCAACAGCAACTCGTCGCCGCTCGAGATCTCGCACGCAACGCGGCCCTTGAGCTCGACAACATCCTCCACAGTTGCAAAGCCGAGCTTTTGCAGAACGCGTTTGCGGTTGTGTAATTCGTCCATTTGGATGATGGCGTTTGCATCCTTGACCTTGGTCTTGGTAGCGTTGATCTCGTCCAAAATCGCCATCTTGTCTGCGTACTCCTTGTACAACTCGGGCAGAGCAGGGTCGTTGATCAGGACATTGGAGTTGAGCTTGGCCTCGAGAACCTCGCACTTGCTCACTAGGTCGGTAAAGCCCTCGTCCTTGATATTCATGTTCTCGATTGGGTCCAACGGGGGAATGCCATCGGGGAACTTTTTGATGATTTCTGCAATCTGTTTGCCCACGGTGTTGCGTTGCTTTGCCGAGCCCAGGTCGGCTGGCAAGTTGGTGCGCACTACCGAGATCTTTTGGATAGAGTAGAGGGTGACGGGGATAATCTCCACCTTGGACTCCTGGTCACTCTTGGGGGGCTCAACTCCAGGAACAAGTTTGGGGTCGTTCTTGCGCACCAGGTGCATGGGCGTGGTCTTGGACACCTTGACAATCACGTTTGCAACGTACTTTTCGTGGTCGTCAAACTCGACCTTGGAGTGGCGCGGCACCGGGCGCTTGTCGACATTCACAACCATGCCCCAGCCGAAATCGAGATCCGGCTTGCCCTCTTGCTTGACCCGGACTTGAACGAGCCGGCCCTTTGCCAAAAACTTGAGCGAGTGGCCTGGGTGCGTGATGATCTTTTGCATATCCTGGCCGTACTCTGCCACTTTTTTCTTGATGTTGTAGTACTCCTTGATGGCGTCCTCGTTGGTAATTGTTGTAGAGTCAAATTGCGCCTGCAGCTTGTGCTGCTCAGCCTCCAGCAGGGGCACCTTGGTGGCGTGCTGAAACTGGAAAAAGCAGTGCTCTAGCATAAACTCGGGAGAGATGCCTTCGACGCGCAGCAAGTTCAAAATCATATTGTAACCCAGGTGGAACGCAGAGTCGAGCCGGTCAGTGACACCCTTGAGCATCCCCTTGGCAACGCTGGGCTCCATTTGCTCGTTGATCATCATGATAACAATACCGCGGTCGTCGAGACCACGACGACCGGCGCGGCCACTCATCTGAATGTACTCACCGCCGCTGACCCAGCGAGTCTCCTTGCCGTCGAATTTGCGCACAGAGGTAAAGACGACCGTCTTTGCGGGCATATTCAAACCGATACTGAATGTCTCTGTGGCAAACAGGACCTTCAGGAGGCCCTCCTGGAAAAGCAGCTCGATAACCTCCTTGAGAATCGGGAGCAGGCCAGAGTGATGCACACCAATGCCACGGCGCAAAAGCGGGAAGATGGACTTGATCTGGCCCAGGTTGCGGTCCGACTCGCTGAGCTGGCTCATTGCATTCTCAAAGACCTTGGTCACCATGTCGTGGGCATCGCTATCGTTAAAATCGAGCTTGGACATTTTCGTCGCCAGGTTCTCGCACTCGCGCTTGGAAAAGCTAAACACAATGACGGGGTTATACCTGTTTGACATGATCATCTTGATGATCTTGTAGATATCTGGCATCTCCTGCTTGCCGCCCTTTGAGATTTTGCCCTTGTTGTGCTTGGCGTTGGCACTGGCGGGGTCCTCGCCAGCCTTCTCCTGCAAAGTGCCCATGGCCTTTTGGAAATTCTCCTCGCGGAACTGGCCCTTTTCGTCAACAACCAAGTGAATTCCGCTGCCGCCCTCGGGGAACAGGTAGTGCTGCAGGGGGGTCGGACGGAAGTTTGTGTAAACAACGTGGCATGGCTGAGAGTGAATTTTGCAGTGCCACTCGGCAAACTCGCGGGCATTAGGGATGGTTGCACTCAAAAAGACACATCGGGCACGGTCGGGTAGCAGGATCAGCGTCTCCTCCCACACGACGCCGCGCTCTTTATCGCGCATGTAGTGAACCTCATCAAAAACGATCCACGACACCTCGCGAATCACCTCAGAGCCGCGATACAGCATGCTTCGCAGAATCTCGGTGGTCATAACCAAACAGGACGCCTCGGGGTTGATTGTGATATCACCGGTCATGAGGCCAACGTCCTTGAACTCAGCCAAAAGCTCACGGTACTTTTGGTTACTGAGGGCTTTGATGGGCGAAGTGTAGACCACACGTTGTTTGTTGCGAAGAGCTTGGGCAATCGCATACTCGGCAACTACCGTTTTACCGGCGGAGGTGTGGGCACTCACCAAGACTGACTCGTTGCGCTCAATCGCAGAAATAGACATGCTCTGGAAGGGATCGAGTGTGAATGGGTATGTGCGTGCGGGATCAGTGCTCTTGTGGTTCTCGATGGGCTTGTAATCATAGTCCGGAGGAAGGGCCACTTCGTGACGAATCAAATGGCTGCCTGCGGCGGCATCCGGGGCACCGGCCTGCACTTCCACAGCATCAGTGACCACAGGGGCAGTTTCCTCCTTGGGTACGCTGGTTTTGCTGGATTTATCCTCCTTTTTGGACTTTTTGGACTTTACTGGCGTCGCGTCCAGCTGGCGTTTGGGGGAGTTTTGAGCAGTTTCTTCTGTGGGCTCTGTTGTTTTTTTGCCCTTGGCATCCTTTTTGGCAGCCTTGGCGGGCTTTTCCTTGGCCTCTGGAGCCTTTGGCGTCTGCTTGAAAACCCCAAAAATATCCATGCTTAGAAATTTTTTTCGGCGCGCGCGCTCAAGTATCTCAAATTACTGGTTTTTTAGGGAAATGTTGTAGCAACTATCGTATATAGCAAATTGATGTTGAAAAATTACACTAGTTCCTATTTGAGTTCTCCAATTGGTGCTTCATAGTCCTTTTGATCGACCTCCTCGAACCACTCGACGCCCTTACCATCAAGTGTCTGCTGCATGGCAACATGTTGCATGGCAGTGGTGGTTGTAGCGCCATGCCAGTGGCGCTTTCCGCAATCACACCAAATAGCATCTCCTGGCCTGATCTCAATTTTGGGTCCTCCCTCGCATTGAGTCCACCCAAGGCCCTCTGTCACATAGAGAGTCTGTCCCAACGGGTGGTTGTGCCAATGGGTGCGAGCACCGGGTGAGAAATTGACCACGGCAAATGTGCTTGTGCAAGGCTCCTTGGCTGCAAAGCGCATGCTGATATGGGCTTTACCAGTAAATGGGCCGGCCAGCTCTATTTTTTCAAACTGTTCACCACGAATCACCTCCATTGTGGCACATTATGGCATGCATAGGTTATATATTAGAGCTTATAAATTCATGGGCTTGTTAATCAAAATGTGCATTGTTGGTACAATTATATAACAGTGTGCTTCTAGACGCACTAAATTGAAGCGATCGAGTGTAGCTTCGTTTCTATAGAATATCAGAGTCTTTCTCTTCAAAATAGCACACCCATTGCTTAGGGTAATGCAAGGTCCAGGTCAAGTCTGCAACCGGCAAATACGGCTACTTGGGTAAAGCTCTAACAAACGGCGTTAAGTAGTGAGGCTGTACAGGGCTGTAAATTTATACTAGCTTTCAATCAAGCTCCCCAACTGGCGCTTCATAGTCCTTCTGGTCGACCTCCTCAAACCACTCAAAGCTCTTGCCATCGAGGCTCTGCTGAATAGCAATGTGCTGCATTGCATCAGTGGCAGTCGCACCGTGCCAATGGCGTTTTCCACACTCACACCAAATGGTGTCGCCTTCTTTGATCTCGACCTTGGGGCCTCCCTCGCATTGAGTCCACCCAAGGCCCTTTGAAACGTAAAGAATTTGGCCAAGAGGGTGGTTGTGCCAATAGGTGCGAGCACCGGGCTCAAAGTTGACTACGCCGAACGCGACGGTGGATGGCTCCTTGGCCGCATAGTGCATGGTCAGGCTGACCTTGCCCGTGAACGTGCCGGTCATTTCCTTGGCTTTAAACTGTCCATTGCGGATCACCTCCATTAACGTGCAGCGACATGTGCAACACTTTTAAGGGGTATGCTTTGAAATACCACACAAGGGTTATACAGCAGTGCTTCCAAATCAGCATGTACAATTACAAACAGCACCTGTAATTCCTACAGAAATACGACTACTTGAAATAGTGAATAAATACGTCTTCGTTCTGAAATTCTTGCTTTGCAAAGCGATAGACGACCATGAACAAGTCAGGGAATTTTGAGGTAAAGAATTGCAGGTACCCAGATGGAATTGGCCCCACGCACTCTTTGAGCTGATCACTGAAATCGTTATAGTGGTGGAGTTTGTTACGCAGCGCTCTCAGCAAATCAATGATGCGGTCGCCATGGTACTTGCGGTATTTGCCCAGGTTGTCGATAAACAATTGTGGGAAGGCGGTGTGCCAGTCCTTGCCTACCACACTCGGTGCGTGGATCTCGAGGCGTTGCAAGAGCTCACTGTACTCCTCGCGCGTGTCGTGCTCGAGACGATCGCTCACCTTGACCAGCAAGTCAAGCTTGTCTCGATCAGACCAAAAGAGGGGATGCGCCATAATTTCCGTGGTATCGGGGCGGTCGAGAGGATTGAATGCAATCATACTCTCAATGAGGTCTACTGCTTCCTTGCCGTACTGCAAATGTCCAAGTTGCAAATCGAAAACATGGTTTTCAATGTTTGGCTGGCGCATATAGCTCTCGCCGAAAGGGTGCGCACCGCCACTCAGCACATAATAAAATACGCAGCCCAACGAGAAAATATCAACCGCCCTGGTGAGGCGCCTATTCTGGTTGTCCTCAACAATGACGTCGCTCGAAAATTCCTCGATGCCCGTCTTGGCCACATAACGGTTCCCCATTGAAATCTCGGGGGCTGTCCAGCCAGAGGTACCTGCGCCTGCAGCAGTGGTGTTATGAAACGAGGATTGATCAGAATCGAGCTTTTTGCATAGGCCAAAGTCCGAGATCAGCAGACGCACCGGTCCAAGGCAGCTCACCTTTTTGTCGTCGCTAGTTTTTGTGTAGATTGTCTTGGGCGAAGCGACAAGAATGTTTTGAGGCTTGAGATCACGATGCACAATCTTGAGCGAATGCAGGTAGTGCACACCCTCTGTGATTTGTTGCAGGGCGTTCAACGGTTCCAGATCGCGCTTCAGATCTAGCAGATCCTTCTCCTGAGGGTGCAGCAAGTCTTCAAGCGTGCCAGGACAAAGCTCCAGAGCAATGTACAAGAACTGGTCCGTCTCGTGCTTGCAATAGTATCTCACGACGTTACTGTGGTCGTCACTCTCTTGTAAAATGTGCACCTCCCGGTTTGCAATTTCGTAAAAGTTGAGAAGCATGCGCTTAATTGCAACTTCGCGGTTCTGGAATTTACCCTTGAGAACAGTGGTACCGTGCGAGCCATAGCCGAGAATCTCGTTGGACACAAAGAGGGGTCCGAGGATTTCTCCCTCGCGCTTTGAGTCTCTCACCCTCTTGCCTCCACGTTTGCCGCGCTTACGCTGCTTGATCTTTTCAGCGGGGGCTTGCTCAATCGTCTTGGTGTCGGGGGCCGCAACAGACCTGCGGCGGACCACACTCGAAAGCCAGTTAAAGAGCTCGGGTAAGTCCTGGCGTGCAATCAAAATCAAGAAAAGAGCCAGCACCAAGTAATGGAAAGGGCCGTACTGTCGCTCTGGAGGTGGGAGTTGAGGCGGAGATAGAGGGGCTTCGACCTGCGGCGCCGCACCACGGCACCAAGTGGGATGTACACCGGTCAGCAAGTTAGCCAGCTCGTCACGAGTCCTAAACGCCTGGTTGCCATTGCACCACGGCGCCACCCGAGCGGAAACCAAGAGGGGTTGATACTCTTGTCCCAGCGCGTAAAAGTCGCCGTTAGCTGTGACATCGACATAGAGCGCATTGGAGTCTTGAATATGCGCGTTTCCAAGCAGCGGCTGCGGCAGCACAACAAAAGCGCCGCCCCTGACAACAACGTCAAACACCTTGACGACTTTGCCCACTTGACGCGACCACTGTTGGTTGAGATTCTCTGTGACCGCCATAACTGTCGAATTGGAAGTGGGCACAATGTACAGGCCGTCCAGAGGCGACGTATACTGCTGTTCCAAGTCACTGTCTCTCAGGTTGGCCTCCCAGCGAGTGAACTTGAGTCGCCATGCGCGCTCGCTAGCTCGCTCGTGGATCTCCAGGGTATACTCAGTACGACCGAGATGCAAGAGCCCGCCCAGGCTTTTGCGATTGGGGAGCAATGGGCTGGTGGACCCAAACGCATGCATCACCTCTCCAGACTCTGAGTCAATTGCGTACAAAACAGTGTGCTTGCTACCTGTGTAGACAATGTCGCCCGAATATGGGGTACGCTCGACCAGGTCCTTGATTGAGGCAGGGATGTGCTCAAGGCCGGTCACGGGATTAAAGTACAGGAGCCTCCCGGCGTCAGTGATTTCGGTGATCCAAACAGCGTCCACTCCGTCCTTGTCGCCATTGATTTGTTCTACTTGTACCAGCGGCTCGGACTCTGTGCTCCAGAGCAAGTTGCCCGAAGTTCTGTCTCGTGCCTGAAGCTCGCCGTCCAGCGTTGCAAACAGCACAAAGTTTGCGAGCTGGTAGTCGCTGATATCCCTAGGCTCAAATGCCATGAGCTCATTGTCCGCTCCCGGCGTGTAGCTGGCTATACTGTTTGCAGCATGAGCCACACTGCCCAGCAGAGCTAGCCGCATGATGACAAGAATGATATGATGCGCGCGGGGTCTGAAGCACCCGATTGATGCTCCAAGTTAACTAAAGATTGGTTTTAACCGCCAGCTGAGGGCAGGGCTTTGCCGAAATAAATTAGATGCATGAAAAATTTTTTGAACTGCTGATCGGGATAAACTTAGAGCAGGAAATATATCCAAACTTGCCGCAATTGTGCTGTGTTGAGACACTTGCCGACGCTCCCCCTCCGTCGCGTGTTGGCCATGGCCATGGAACCCCGAGGAACTGCTCATGCACGAGGGGTGTCGGTTATGCAGGGGGATAATTTGGCGAGTAAATTAAAATAAACAGTGCGCAAATATACTAGAAAAGCTAATACTACCTCTTGTGTTGAGAAGTTCCCCGAGCAACCTCTCCCTCGAGCTTGTTGCGGCCACGGATGTCCTCCTGATCTTCGACGCTGCGGATTTCGCCAATAATGTCTTTGGTTTTGCCAAAGTAGATCTCGTTCAGCTGGCTGCGCAGTTTATTTTCGGTTTCCTCGACGAGAGAGCCGATGTTGCCAATGTGAGCCCAGTCGTCCACGGCCTTGGGGGTGGTCTTGCTGGCCTGGCGGGTCAGGTTACCGGTAAGATCCAGCTTGGACGCACCAACACCAAGAATGACTGTTGAGGTGAGCGAGTAAGTGCACTGCTCGCCTTCCTCCACCTCAAAAACGTGGATGGAATCCCACCAGCTCTTGTTTTCCTGCTTTTTGATCAAAACTACTCCGGCAAACCCGCCGTCAGTCTCCCAGAGGTAGCTCGAGCAGATTCCCCCGTCAAAGTAGAGCTCGCGATAGGTGTCAAATGCTGAATTGAGCTGGACCTCAAGAGCACGCAGGTGCTCGGGAATAGTGGGTGCATCGTCGACCTTGGGCTGGTATTCGCCAGTGAATGGACTCTTGTAGCTGTCGCCATCACGATTGTAGTCGCAGCAGAGGAACTTGGCGCCAGTGGAGCATGTTTTGACCTGCAATGGCACATCCACCGTGGACAAGAGGTCCTCGGCCAGCTCCTGCTGCGATTGGCAGATAGTAGACAGGTTCTCCTTGATGTTCTTGGGATCCAGTCGCCGCAGCAGGTCAAGAGCCGCGTTGTACTGGTCGTCGCTCATTTGTAATTATGTCGCTACAATCCAAAGTGTCGGCAGTCAGGCAGGTCGTCGGTGCGTACAAGGCATGGACTCCTATTGAAAAGATTTATGCCAGCTTGAGAGATTCTCGGATCGAGTACTACGACAAGGTCCAGCCGGCGAAGCTGCCGAGCAGTCAAACTCTTCATGCGCGCGCTGCCGCCATTACCACGCTCGGGAAAAACACAAACGCTCTCAAATTTCCCGTCTCTGAGGAGCTGAGACACCCAGACGGTAACCCTTCGTACTATACCACCATCATGCGCGAGGCAGTCCGTGAAAATAAAAAGAGCTCGACTTTTACCGCCATTAAGGAGACTACCTGGGGCTGGTTCAAATAAATGTATATATTAAAGCGCGGCGTGCCTGTACATGCTTAAAAGTTGGATAAGTGCTCCAATGGAGTGTGGCCACCCCGGTGCCTCACCCAAGTCAATATACCATAATTTCTACATCTGATCTCACTGTTTTGCCTCAGCCAGGAGCATGTGGCTTTCAATGCCATCTAATCTTCCTTTTTGGCAAATACGGCATCAAACAACCCCACGGCCCTAGCCGCGTGCTCACTGGTGTCAAACTCGATAAAGCCAACTGTCGGGGTCAGCCTGGCCTCGACAAACCCCTCGGCCTTGTTAAAAACTTCCCGGACCATCACCTCACTGTGGACTTCGGGAATAAATAGAATGTTGTTTGGACTGAGCTTTCGTCTCTTGGCAGGAGCGCCCTCTCTGATGCCCCTCGACCGAGACTTTGCCTTTCCAACCGCAACCTTCTTGCCCAGCATCTCTGTATCGTCGAGGGTTTCGATAGCCTTATCGGCACAATCTGGATCCTCGAAATCCACGAATGCCTGGCCACGCATCCTGAGCGACTTCTTTGCATAGACAGTGCACGGCCCAAACTCGCTCATGACCTCGGTCAGATGCTTCTTTAGGGTCGTGAGGTTGACCTTTTCATCCAGGTTTCGCACATACACGGTAGCCATTACGAATGATAGATCCGACAAAGCAGTTGGTGGTGATGTTCTTATCAGGGCTCATTGGAGGCTACTTTTACGGAACCTCCAGTGTTGAGAAGAAGCTCAAAGGCAGCTCTGGAAACTCCCTCAAAACCGCCGATAACCGTAACTGCAAGATGGTGTTTGTGATCCGCACTGATATCCCGCTAACTCAGGGCCGCCTCGCCGAGCAGTGCGCGCAGGCCTGCCTCGCTTGCTATGAGACAGCGGTCGGAAAGGCGCTGGATCAGCTCAGAGCTTGGAAGCAGCAGGGCCAAGCCAAGGTCACACTCAAGTGTTCTTCTCAAGACGAGCTACTGATCCTGCAGCGCAAGGCAGAGCACATTGGCCTGGTTTCGCGGATTATTGTTGATCCTCAACATGGTCCCTCTGTTTTGGGGATTGGGCCTGCACCTACATCTTTTGTCAACCAGGTCACTGGCGACCTCAGGCTTTACTAGATTGTTTATTTACATTTTTAGCACGCATTCTCCTTTGTAGGCGTTTATAGACTCGACATCATTGCACACCACCGTGTCGCCAGGTTTGACATCCATAGAGGCTCTCACCAAGACATCAAACCCGAGTTCAAAGCAGTTTGCGGCAACAAGGCACCCTTGCTTGCCAGGTCTCGAGATTTGGCAGTGCAAAAATTGCCAGCCCTGGCTCTGTTCAAGCTGCTGCAGTACTTGAAGCCGATTAGATCGGTCAGACAGCTCTCGCGCCAGAACCACGTTGGGTAGGATGCTGCGGCTGAATTTATCACAGACACCTTCGGTTATTGGGGCTCCCAGTAAATGCTTGACGAGCTGGTTCTGGTTCACAGCACTCAGAGCACTGTCAAAGGGGTATCCCACGGGGGCATAAGCCTTGGCCTGAAGGTATTCGTGCGGCCCTGGTGTTGCTGATAGGTGTTCATTCTCATTGAAATCTCGGTAGCTCGTGGAATCGGCATGCTGCTGTACCAGCCAGCACATGTCTATGCCCTGCTCTTTGGCGTAGTCGGAAGCCCACACGCTGGCCAAGTGTCGTGCCTGCTGCGTGAATAGGTCTTCGTCGAGATCAAAGGGAGACTCAAACTCTGATCTACGAACGTGAGGGCAGAGCGCATTAAAAACACTCTTGAGCGTCTCTAGATCTCTTTGCATCTTGAAGGTCGGTGTAAAGTAGCCAGTGGATTGCCCCGTCACGGAGCCAAGGCTAACGCTTGTTTCCACCACTTTGTTATCCCACGGATTGACTAGTGCGCTAACAACCAGGCATTTTTCGGGCTTTTGCTTGAGCCCGCGGTGACGAGCCATGCGAAAGTCCACCATGGGTAAGTTTGGCACAGAGAGTCCACGCAGTCCAACATCACGTGTGCCGTCTACAGTCTCTTTCCAAGGTATTATAGGTAGGCAAATGCTCACAAGAAACCGGTCGAATTTCTCCCTCAGCATACAGCCGACGTCGAGTGCTTGATGTGAACAAACACCAATGTCCTCGAATTCCGGCAGCCGTCCAAAGGCCTTGAGCGGCGGGCGGGCCGTAATCTGGGATATAAACGGGTCCTCTGCGCATCTCGATTTCACCCCTCTCCTGGGGGTGCCCTCCATCGTGCAGTGTGCCTTTGCGGCAAATACCTTGAATCGGGTGAAGAATTCGCTGTTGCACAGATTATAATAGACCGCAAGTGCCTGCTCTAGCGTGGCACCTGACTTGTTGCGCGCCCTTTGGACTAGAGCCAGCGCCTCGCTAAATTCAAACGCTCCCAGGCATTCTGGCTGAGAGAATTTGGCATAAACAAGCTTAGTGTAAGGGTCCAAGTCTGGTATTAGCTCGAGCGAACTTTCTTGTGAGGCCCTCAAGGCGTCCGTGCTGTTTGTGGAGAACCATGTACTTGTGCCTGTTCCTTTTTTCAGTCTGATCGCCAAGGCTACATCAGCGAGGCTCGCAATATGCGTCTTGTCTTGCGTGTCCAGCACGTCAAATTGATCCCGTGTGCAAAAGGTCACCAGGCCCAAAATGGGCGTGCTGTTTCTCTGCCTCAGTTCAACGACATCGCCTTTGGAGACAGTCGCAGGCAAGGTTGTGGCAAACGAGATTGGTGTACTTGCGTGCACCGTTGGCTTGATGTCGTCTTCGTCTGTGGAGACAGTCTCAGGCAAGGTTGAGGCAAGCGAGACTGGCATATTTGTGTGCGGTCTTGTCTTGATGCCGTCTTCGCCTGCGAAGACAGTCTCGGGCAAGGCTTTGGTAAACGAGATTGACCTATTTGTGTGCAGTCTTGGCTTGATGCCGCAAAGTGCGATTCTGCTATACCCGAGCATCCATGTGTGGGAGTGAAAACTAAGCAAAAGAGTTTGGATTTTTGGTGCACTAAATAAATGAGCATGCTCTTAATTATTTAACTACTAGTAGCAGCTAATCTAGTTCTTCTTGCGGAACTTGCGGTCAGCGGGGCCAACCTCGGCAACCTTGACGTCAGGAATGACGATCTTGAGGCTGGCAAGGAGCTCGCTGGTCTGTGTATCAATCTGGAGACCGTCCTCGACGATGACCTGGAGAGCGGAGGTCTCGGGGACGTACTGGTCGCGGCGCTCACGCTCCTCCTCTTGGAGAGCAAAGGAGACACCGTTGACGGGGCCCTTGGCAATACGGCGCATCAAGTGCGAGGTGTAACCAGCGACCTTGTTGCGGAGGCGCTTGCTGGGGACGTAGGCAACAGCGTCAATGATGCGCTTGTTGGTCTGGAAATCCTCAGTGAGGCGAGGGTAGTACTTCTCGATAAGCTGCTTAGCGGCACGCTTTGTGGTCTTGGTGCGGACGTTACCCATATGGAGATTGTCGTGAGTCGCGGGCCTTGATTGTAGAGTGGGTGGAAAGTGTGAGCCCTATAGGATGACTCATGTATATCACGTGATTACAATCTAACACCCCCCGTACAGCCCCCTACCCCAGTCGATCGCCCCATACCCACGCGAGCGGCAGAGTGTGGCTGGTAACTAATTATCAAACCTAAACCCAAATCCTAGACTCATCCCATCATGCAACTTTCGCACGGGGTGTCAATAGAATCCAATTCAAAATTCCGCAAGTCCATGGAGGATGCCCACGCGATTCATCTGATTGGCACGTCGCAGTACTATGCGGTTTTCGACGGCCACGCGGGGTCCATGTGTGCCCAGCAGAGTGCAGAAAAGCTGCACATCATCTTGGAGAAGGCCCTTAAGGAGACTGACGATATTGCCCTGGCTCTGCACCGCTCCTTCAACCAGATTGATAAGGAGTTCAAGGACATTGCCAATTCAGGAAGCACCGCTTGCGTTGCCGTCATCCAGGGCGATAAGCTGGTTGTTGCCAACGCTGGGGACACTCGTGCGGTCTTGTGCCGCAACGGGAAGGCTTTGCGGCTGTCGTATGACCACAAGGGCTCCGACGCGAACGAGAGGCAACGCATCACCAACACGGGTGGCTTGCTGATCAACAACCGAGTTAACGGTGTTTTGGCAATTACAAGGGCTCTGGGAGACTTGTACATGAAGGACTATGTGGTGGGTGACCCCTACACGACCAACACCCAGTTGGGGCCCAAAGACGAGTATTTGATCATTGCGTGCGATGGTATTTGGGACGTTTGCACTGATCAGCAGGCCGCAGACATTGTAAAGGCAAAGGGAGAGAATCCCCAGGAGGCCGCCGACGAGCTCGTCAAGACGGCACTCGAGCAGGGGTCGATGGACAACTTGACCGCGATTATTGTGCCTCTGGGCAGGAAACAGTGAGATTCTATTTATTTACTTCTGAGAGCTGTACTAGAGTTTGTAGTCCAAGTTGATCTGGACCGTCTTGTGCACGCAGTAGGCCTCGACACCGTACGAGCCAAGCTCGCTGCCGATACCGCTCATCTTGAAGCCACCAAAGGGAACGTGCAGGTCCTGGTCGTTGCTGCTGTTGACCCACACGGTGCCGGTGTTGATCGCGTTGGCGGCCTTGTGAGCCTTGGTGACGTCCTTGGTAAAGACGGCGCCGCCAAGGCCGTACTGGGTGTCATTGGCAATCTTGATTGCCTCGTCAAAGGACTTGAACTTGATCACAACAACGACGGGGCCAAAGATCTCCTCCTGCGCGATGCGCATGTCGTTGGTGACGTTGGCAAAGATGGTGGGCTCGACAAAGTAGCCCTCCGAGCCGCTGCGCTTGCCACCGAGCACGCACTTGGCCTCCTTCTTGCCAATATCAATGTAGTTCATGACCTTTTCAAACTGGACCTTGGAGACCTGGGGGCCGTGGGTCGTCTCCTTGGAGAAGGGCGAGCCTACAGTTGTGCGGCCGTCGCAGGCCTTGCGCAGATGCTCGACAAACTCATCGTAGATGCCCTCCTGGACAATGATGCGGGAAGTGGCGCAGCACACCTGGCCCATATTGTACATGATTCCCTCGGCAGCCCACTTGGCGGCCTGGTCCACATCGCAGTCGTCAAACACAACGGCGGGGCTCTTGCCGCCAAGCTCGAGGGTGACATTCTTGAGGTTTGACTTGGCGGCACTAACCATGATGTTTTGGCCAGTGACGGTGGACCCGGTAAAGGCAATCTTGTCAACATCCATGTGCGAGCTCAGGGCAGCGCCCGCAACGGCGCCATAACCGCTCACAATATTGATCACACCAGCGGGGAAGCCAGCCCTCTTGATGAGATTGCCAAAATAAAGCATCGAAAGAGGAGTCACCTCGGACGTCTTGAGAACAATGGTGTTACCGGCAGCAATGGCGGGCGCGATCTTCCAAGAGGCCATGGCTAGGGGGTAATTCCAGGGAATGATCTGACCCACGACGCCAAACGGCTGGTGACGAGTAAAAGTGACCTTCTTGGGGTCGTCCATCACGACACGGCCCTCGATCTTGTCTGCCCATCCAGCGTAGTAATTGTATACATCGATGCAGTGGTCGACGTCAAAGTTGGCGTTGGCGAACCTGGGCTTGCCCGAGTCGGCAGCCTCAATGGCGGTCAGTGTGTCAAAGTCCTTTCTCATTTCCTCGCCCAACCTGCGTAGCAATTCACCGCGCTCGGTACCAGAGGTCTGCTTCCAAACACCCTCAAAGGCTTCGCGTGCAGCAGCCACGGCGGTGTCAATGTCTTTCTCGCTCGCAGCGTCCACCTCGCAAATGACCTTCTCGGTGCTGGGGTCAATTGCCTCAATCTTTTTGCCGCTAGTAGCGGGGACAAACTCGTTGTTGATAAACAGGCCAGTAGGCTGCTCGTATGTAATTTCAGCAATAGTCAATTTTACCATCTTCAAAGGCGGGGGGTTGACCCCCAGACAGCCAACCGCGATCTTATCTAGTCGGCGGTCACGTGGGGTTTAAGCGCCAGATAGCCGCTTGGCGGTTACCGGCCAGAGGGGAGCGCAAGCACCATTCCAATAGAATAATTGAGGGCCAAGTCAAAGAGGCTCAAGCTAGTGCATGCCCCTTGCATGCAAATGCACAACGTTCTGGCGTCCCACAGACACCATCACATTTATGATTTACTGGTTATTGCTGCCGGCTATGGTCTATGTGTGGCTCCAGCTCAACCAGAAGCTACCTCTACCCGCTTTCAAGCACCACTGCCCTGCGAAGGTTGTCAACAAACTTCTCAAACACCGCAATCGCAAAACTGGTACTGCCGCGACCGAGGCAGTCGACCACTTTGTTTTATGTGTGGAAAAGCTAGAGATTCTGGCTATGGCGAGCCACACGCCTTCAGTTAGGTTTGAGTACGGACGCGAGTTCTTGGTCCCAAACAGCCCTGGCTTGCCCGATTCGCCTGATCTAGACCTTGATGAGTTCTGGGAAACTCAGGTATTTGACCTAAGGCTTCAATGCTTTCAATTGTGTGTGATGGCAAAGGACTCGCAGCACAAGCTCCTATTTATGTATTTGGCCTCGACCAACAAGGTTGCAACGCTGCATAAACTGAGTCCTTCTGTTCAAACTGTAGCGCTGGTCAAAGCTCTGCAACAGTGAGCGCCAGCAGGAGCCGTCCAGGGGTAAAAGGGACCCATCCACCGGTGCATGTAGTGTAGCCAGTAAAAGCAGTGCAGCAGACACAAGCTTCTCATTCAGCACGGTAAATCAAGTATTAGCACGGTAAATCATGCATCCTCTCAAGCAAAAACAAAACCGTACGCTGGGGGCAGTCTGCAACCTCGACTTGCTTCACCACAAAGCTCTTTTTCAACAACCCAAAGAACTTTTTGTTTGCCTTGCGTCTTCTAGTGTAGGATAAGATGATTGGGGCACCATTACTGCTTATTCTCAGCATCGTCTCGAGCAAAATGTCAAAGGCATCCTCAGCATAAACGCAGTCTGCCGCCAGCACAAGATCAATATTCTCTGCAAACGGGGGCAATGGCTGCGACCAGTCGAGCAACTCGGCAAAAGTATTCCCGAGACCGTTTAACGCGATATTCTTGTCGAGTAGAGGCAGCATATTTTGTTGATCTGTGAGGTACATTGTGCAGGATGGGTTGGCAAGGGCCAGTGCTAGACCTACCAGGCCTGTACCGCTTCCTAAATCAATCACCCTAAGAGGTCCAGTGTAGGTGTCAACGGCGTGCTGGGCGAGTAGTAGGCCAGCGGGCCAAACGTGGCCACCGCACCCTGTAGCGCCGCTATCGGTACTAACCATGAGCTTGCCGTTTCCAAAATCGAATTCCTGTAAAGCCGGGGCCACTACTTCTCGCAGGGGGCATATATCTTCAGAGAGAATATGCAACATGATGCAAGGAACGCAGAAATCTGCAAGAGAACCTCGGCGATTAGCGAGGGGTGGGGTGTGTGTCACTAGAATGTGTTAATTTATGTGGAATACTATAACCTTATTATGCTAGATGCTTCTTTACACGACGGCAGAGGCGTTCTTGGCAACAGCGGGCCACAAGTCGGAGCACTCCTTAGCGACGGGACCAGTGATGGCGGAACCCTTCATCTCACCCTTGGGGTTGACAACGACGCCGGCATTGTCCTCAAAGTAGAGGAAAACACCGTCCTGGCGGCGCCAGGGCTTGGACTGACGAAGAACGACGGCGGGGACGACCTTCTTACGGAGCTCAGGCTTACCCTTCTTGACGGTAGCCATGACCATGTCACCGACACCGGCGGCGGGGAGGCGATTGAGGCGACCTCCAATGCGCTTGACGGAGATGATGTAGAGGGAGCGGGCACCGGAGTTATCGGCGCAGTTCATGACGGCACCGACGGGCAAACCGAGGGTGACACGGAACTTGGATCCGGACTGTGTCTTTTTGCTCATAGTGGATGGAGATGTGCCTGGCGAGCAGTGAGTGATGAGTGGGATGGGAGTTTGCGAGCCCTAGCGCGTGCGGTAAGCAATTAGTCATCATTTCTCTGAAATCCGGGCGGGCGCTAAAGAGAGGTTGTGGGGTTGAGTTTAGCTGCTGATGAGGGTGGAAGGAGGGAAAGGAGGTATAGAAATACTCTTGCGAAAAGAGGGCCTAAGGCTTGAGATCGATGCTGGAGACATTGACATTGTCGTTTAGTATTGATTTATACTCAATTGCGATATTATACGGCGCCTCTATACCCATCTCACGCATCACCAGCGCCAATCCGAGCCATGAGCTACTTGAACCAGACCCTTGTCCAGAGACACAACAGACCCCCGCGCCCCACCCTGGCGAGCACCCTGGATCACGTCTCCCACGCATTAATCAGCGCAAGGCACAGCCCTGCAACCCCCCATCATGTCAAAACCGGACAAGAAAACGCCAAAAAAACCCAAAACGCGTGCCTCTCAGCCGATAGACCTCGACAGGCACTGCGGCGTGCCGCTTCCAACCGGAGGCCTGTGCGGAAGATCACTCACATGCAAGACCCACGCCATGGGAGCCAAACGCGCCGTTAAAGGCCGCTCACAGCAGTACGACGTGTTACTGAACCTACATCACCAAAAGAAAACGGTCAAACAGGCGCAGCTCAGTACCATCGCCCAGCAACAAGAAGAGCTCGAGGAGGAAGACGGGCACCCGTTGACCGATGCGGAGGAGGTGCAGTTGGTGCTGAAGGGCGTGTTTGAGAGCCAGCCAGAGCCTCTGAGCACGCGAGTAATACTGCCGACGCGTAGCCGCTCGCAGTTTATGCAAATGCGCGAGCTGTTTTTCTCGAGCGTCACCCGGATCCCAGCAGACTCCAATGGCCTGATGGCCGGTGCGATCCTCGGCAGAGCGACCGTGTATAACCCCGAGACTGGCCAGCGCGTCACGCGGCCCTCGCGAATCTACTCAGAGAGAATGAAGGAACAGAAGCGAGCGGCCGGCCCTTCCACAACGGGGTCCCCGGGCGTAACGACGCCCTCGCAGATATAACAGCCCCTCTCGCCGAGGCCATTATTTATTTATTTATCCAGTTGTTGACGTACCACTTGAGCTCGGCTATGCTCTCGAGGATATCGCTGCGTGCGGTGTGCGCTTCCTTCTTGCCGGGGGCCTTGAGCTCGGGGCTCATCCGTTTGCACACCTCCTTGAACGAGCTGACGTCGACGATCCGGTAGTGCAAATAATCAATTACCCTGGGCATGTCCTTCATGAGAAAAATCTTGTCCATGTGAACCGAGTTACCGGCAAGCACGCCCGCGCCCTTGGGGATCTTTGAAAGGTATTGCAGCAGTTCTTGTTCAACCGACTCGAGGGTGTGGGTGCTGGCGACACACTTGTCCCAGAGGCCGCTCTGTTTGTGCTGCCGGTATGGCCATTCGGTCATTTGCTCGAGCCTAGACTCTGGGCAGTGAATCACCCGCTCAAAGCCGTCGTCAATCACTTGCAGCTTGTCGTTGGTCAAAAGAACGCATATTTCAATCACCACGTCGTTCGCCGTGTCCAGGCCGGTCATTTCGCAGTCGATCCATACCAAAGGCCCATTACCGCTCATGGCTAATCTAAGCACAGGCGCCGTGATCGAGCTTGATGGTGCTGCCATTGACGCTCTTCGTAGACAACAAAAACATCACTGCATTGGCAATGTCTTGCGAATCTACAAACTCCTCGAGGGCATTGAGTTTTAAAAGATCGGGCGAGGCGCTATAGCCCATGTCTGTAGCCACCAATGCAGGGGCAATTGCGTTGGCCCTGATGTTTTTGCTCGCGTACTCCCGCGCCAATGTCTTGACGAACGACTCCAGCGCACCCTTTGAGGAGGCATAGGCGCTCATGCCCGGCACGCCCCTGGATGCCAGAACGCTGCTCAGGTAGATTAGATCGCCTCCTTGCTTGAGCATGGGGCCTAGCAGAGCTCTCGTCAACAGCATCGGTGCCACAGTGTTTACCTGAAACACCTCTGCCAGCAGCGACGCGGACTGGCGGACCAGCAGCCGCTGCGGGGCAATTCCCGCACTGTAGACAAGGCCATTGACAGGTTTGGGGTATGTCCACTGACTGGGGTCGGTGAATGTGTTTAGATCCAGGGGCACTATATCGTGGCCGCTGCCCAGCTCTCGCTGGAGCTCGCCAAGCCTTTGCTCGTTTCTCGCCACAAGCACCAATTCGTGCCCTGCCTTTGCCAGGGTTCTGGCCACTGCACAACCAATCCCACGCGAGGCTCCAGTAACCACATAACGCATATGTAGGAGAGCAAGCCTCAAAATCTGGTGCAGGTTAAATTAACTAAAATATTAAACTAACTTAGTCAAAGAGACCCATGCCCATGTCCTCGTCAGACTCGGACTCCTCGGCGGGGGCAGCCTCCTCAGCGGCGGCGGCGGCACCACCAGCAGCGGCGGCACCGGCAGCAGGGGCGGCACCACCAGTGGGGACGGAGGCAAGCTTGGTAGAGCCCTCAGAGATGAGCTCGTCGACGTTCTTGCCACCGAGCTCGGCAATGACGGCGTTGACGCGCTCGTCATCGGACTCGATGCCGACAGAGGCAAGGACGGACTTGATGTCCTCGGCGGAGGGGTTGGCGTTACCAGCGGCGGTCAAAAGCAAAAAGGCGGCAATGTACTTCATTTGGATAAATCGATTTAAGCTTTCGCAGACAGATCCTTGATGTGATATAGGTGCGAGTGGGTTTTACAATGAAAAGCCCGAGCCCTGAGGGATGACTAACTAGGGCTCACATTGTGGGACGTGCAGCTGGGCGTGCGTTTCCAGCGGCGTCGAGCGGCGTCGGGCGTGCGTTTCCAGCGGCGTTGAGTGGTCTAAGGGTGAATTGCTACTGCTGAGCATTTACAGCAGCTTGATGCTTGAGCTATGCATGCGACATGTGCGAGTGCTACCCTCGATAATTAGGAGTATGAAACTACTTTAGAGTCTAAAACTACTTTAGAGTATGATAGACTAGTTTGTAGTGTGATAAACTACAGCATAGACCCATCACGACCCAGGCGTGGAGCTCCACAGGCCCGCCTAAAAGCCCCATGCACGCACACGCAGGCACACGCACGCATTCCCCCAGACTCAATCAAACCATGAATTAATACATAATATCTAATTCTCCTCGTCGTCATCCTCCTCGGCACGGCGGTCGTAAAACTCCTCCATGATCTTGGGGGAGATACGGTTGAGCAGCTCCTTGGGGTAGATACGAAGCAGATTCCAGGCCATATCAAGGGACTCAAAGATGGTGCGGTCCTCGTACTTGCCCTGTGTGACAAAGGTCTTCTCGAACTTGTCCAAAAACTCAAGAGAGAGCTTGTCCTCGTTGGACAGGGCCTCCTCACCAACAACAGCCTTCATGGCGGCAGCGTCCTTACCAATGGCGTATTTAGCATAGAGCTGGTTGGACACATCGCCGTGGTCCTTACGGGTCATGCCCTCACCAATGGCGGCCTTCATAAGACGGGACAGACTCGGCAGCACATTAATAGGAGGGTAGATACCGCGGTTGTAGAGCTGGCGGTCGATAAAGATCTGGCCCTCGGTAATGTAACCGGTCAAATCGGGGATAGGGTGGGTGATATCATCGTTGGGCATACTCAAGATGGGGATCTGGGTGATGGAGCCGTTACGACCCTCCACGCGGCCAGCACGCTCGTAAATGGTGGACAAGTCTGTGTACATGTAACCGGGGTATCCACGACGACCGGGGACCTCCTCGCGGGCAGCAGACACCTCACGCAGAGCATCGGCGTACGAGCTCATATCGGTGAGAATAGTCAGGACGTGGCGCTCAGTCTGGTAGGCCAGGTACTCGGCGGTGGTCAGGGCAAGACGAGGGGTGATGATACGCTCGATGGTGGGGTCATTGGCCAGGTTGAGGAACAAAGTGGTGCGCTCGAGCGAGCCGTTCTCCTGGAAGTCGCGCTGGAAGAAGCGGGCAGTCTCGAGGTTGGCGCCCATGGCGGCAAACACAATAGAAAAGTTCTCCTCGTGTCCGTCGTGGGTGTCCTTGGTGGGGCGGACGAGCGAGGCCTGGCGACAGATCTGGGCGGCAATCTCATTGTGCGGGAGACCAGAAGCAGAAAAGATGGGGATCTTTTGGCCACGAGCAATGGAGTTCATAGCATCAATAGTCGAAATACCGGTGGAGATCATCTCCTCGGGGTAGGTACGGGTGTAGGGGTTGATGGGGGCGCCGTTAATGTCGAGGTAGTCCTCGGCGAGCACGCGGGGTCCATTGTCGATGGCAGTACCGTTACCGTTGAAAACACGGCCCAGCATATCCTCAGACACGGGCATTTTGAGGTTCTCACCGGTGAACTCCACGGTGGTCTTTTTGACGTCAATACCGCTGGTTCCCTGGAAAACCTGGACAATGGCTCTATCGCCCTTGACCTCAAGCACCTGGCCGGTACGCCTGGATCCGTCAGGCAGCGTGAGGTTGACAATCTCATTGAACTGCGGGTACTTGACCTTGTCGAGAATAACGAGCGGACCGTTGATGGCGTTGACTGTGTTGTATGTCAACTCGGGCTTGACCCGGAAATCCTGGGTCACGGCCTTTTTGTTGATCTCAAAGAGTTCCTTATCGCTCAAGCTCGCTGCCATGTTGATTGGATGAGAAATCACGCCCTGTCAGCCTTCGCTATCAGTGGTGGCGGTGGCTGAGCGCGGTGGCGCCTGGGTCCCGAGGATTTTGGTAAATTTGGCCATGCCTTGTAAATCGAGGCTGTTTGCGCTTTTGGCGTGTCTCGCCGGGCTGGCGGCAGTCCTCTGGCATAGACGGCTCGAGCAGGGCCAAGACGCCGAGGTTTCCTCAAAACGCACAATCAACGACCTCACATACTGGCCGGCAATTCCGCTCGAAGCGCACAAAAACCGCACTCAGATTGGCGGCGAGCGCGCTTGCATGTATATGCTTGTGCGCAACTGGGAGCTCGACGAAGCCTTGGCATCCATTCGCCAGATCGAGGACCGCTTCAACAAAAAGTACCGCTACCCGTGGGTCTTTTTAAACGACGAGCTCTTTACGGAGGAGTTTCAGGTCTTGACATCGGGGATGGTGTCTGGCCACGCATTCTATGGCCACATCCCTGCCTCCAATTGGAGTGTGCCCGAGACCATTGACTGGGCCAAGTTCAATGCCACTCTCAAGGCCGCAAAAGATAATGGCGTCTTGTATGGAGACTCTGTGTCGTACCGCAACATGTGCCGCTTCAATAGCGGTCAGTTCTTTAGGCACCCCCTGCTCAACCCGTACAGCTGGTACTGGCGGGTTGAGCCCGGAGTCGAGTTTTATTGCGACCAGAACTATGATCCGTTCAAGTTTTTGAGAGAAAATAACAAGGTATATGGGTTTGTGATTACGATTTCCGAATACTTCAACACTATCCCGACCCTCTGGCCTACGGTGAAGAGCTTCTTTGACAAGAACCCGCAGTACATTGCGCCCGATAACTCGATTGCATTTCTCGAGGACCGCAGAAAGCTGCGCCCCGACGATATTCTCCCTGACGACCACGGCCAGGGCAGCAACTTTTGTCATTTCTGGTCAAACTTTGAGATTGCGAGCCTGGACTTTTGGCGGTCGCAGCCGTACCTAGACTACTTTGACTATCTTCAGGAGGCCGGTGGGTTTTATTATGAGCGATGGGGCGACGCGCCTGTGCACTCTTGGGCACTTGCATTCATGGCCAACAAGTCCCAGATCCATCACTTCAGCGATATTGGCTACTTTCATCTGCCGTTCCATCGCTGCCCGCACGACGAGGCGTCGTTTGTCTCGGGCAGGTGCCACTGCCCTCGCTTCCGCGGCGAGGAGATTGACTTTCAGCCCTTTTCTTGCCTGCCCCGGTGGTGGCACCACGCCGGCCGGCAGGCGCTCTTTGCATTTAACGAGGGCGAGAAAACCGACTACTAGAGGCACAGTCAAAAAGAAATATAAATAGCTAGTCCATTTTACCGGTAATTATGGGGCCCTTTGCCGGGCGGTGGAGGAGACGCAGGGCTCTGCGCAGGGGGCGCGCCATCACAAAGGCAACAGCGGCAAACACAAGCACTCCGCCGAGCGAGAGGTGGTGCTTTTCGATTGTCTTGATATTCTGCCCCAGGTTGAGGTCGGGCTTGAACTTGACCGGCGGGTTGAAGTGTTTGGGGGCCTTGAGCTTTTTGCCAAACTTGGAGCCACCCTTTTGCTGCAGCAGGGCGGCCGCCTCTTCCAGACTCACTAGGGTCAGGGGCTTGCCGTCGATGCTATCAATGTAGCGGTTATTGTACCAGTCAATGGCCACAATCTTGCTCTCACCCTCGGGCAACGGGGTGGGCACGACATCACCAAACTGCTGGGTCCAGTCGGTGGGGTGGATAAAGCTAAAGGAGCGCTTGCCCACGAGCGGCGCGTCCACCGGGGTGATGAGCACCGAGCGCGCGACCGAGCCTAGGCCGCGGTCCGAGTAGGTCTTGTGGAGCGCAGAGCGCTGGTCGCGCAGGTCCTGCTGGCTTTGTTTCTGGGTCTTGAGCGCCTCTTCGAACGATTGCTTGGCCTCGGCGACAAAATTGGGCTCGGACCCAATGTGCACGTAGCTCACCGCGGAGAACTTGCTCAGGTGCTCGACCTGGCTCTTGTCGAGCCTAATTGGCTCGGCAAAGCGCACCCGGTTGACCCAATCAAGTACAGCCTCGGTGTCCCTGATCGCCTTGGGATTATTATTGTCGGGGAAGGCATAGTAGAACTCGTCGTCGGCGGGACCCTTGCCGACGTGCACCAGGTGGGAGCCGGCGACGCCGTCGAGCTTGGCAGCCGAGCGGATCTCAGGGCTGGACGAGTGGTATACAACGCTCTTGAGCCCGGGGAGGCTCTGAGCCTGCTTCGCCAGCGCCTCCCAGTCCTCGGTGGTGACCGACGAGTCAAACAGGTACACAAAGGTGGCCACGCCATCCTTGAGCCCGCCATTGACGGTTGCCTTGAGCTCACTGAGACTGTCCATGGGAAGCACCTGGGCACCTGTCTGGACCCTGTCGTAGTTTTGGAATTCCTGCAACTCAAAGTTGCCAATAAACTCGTGCGCCTCTGATCCGACGTAGAACCGGATCGTGGGGAACGACTTGACGTCTTGTGCAAGGCAGTGGTCCAAGTCGGTTTGGCAGTTGACGTGGGCAACATTCATGGTGTCCTTGGAGGCCGCCGCGTAGCGGTCCCACTCGGGGGCCATGGCCTGGCAGTGGGGGCACTGGGGGTGGAAGAACTTGACCATCCAGGGCTCGTTTGAGCGCGAGACAAGCTCCTCAAACTGCTCGGCATTGAGCTGCAACGAGGTGCCCTCGGCGTGAGACACGCTGATGGGCTGGGTACGAATCACCTTGGGGCGGTCGATATTGAGGGGTGAGTCTGTCTCTACTGCAACAGGCACGACCGCCGTGGCCGTGGCGGTGGCCGCAGCGGCCGCAACAGACTCTGCAGCGACGGCACTCGTGGTCGCCTTGGGGAAGCCATGCTCGTCCACGTCGTCTTCCTCGACTCGCGGCAGGCCAAACTTTTTGAGCCATTTTGTGGTACCCTTCCAGGTGAACTGGCGCTCCTCAAAGTCCTTGATGTACTCGCCATCACGGAACGCCTTGACCTCGGGCCACGCCTTGACGCCCAACTGCTTGCAGTAGGCACCGTTGGCGACGCAGTCCAGCTGGCCAAAGTTGGCCGTGGGGTACGCGTGTGCGATCTTCTCCCAGATTGACGCATAGTCCTGGCAGTGGCCGCACTGGGGAGAGTAGAACTTGATAAACCAGAGCCCCGGCACGGTGGCCTGGGTGATTTCAGTAAACTCGGGCACGCACTCAATTTCGACGGCATCTGTAGAGTTTTCAGTGGGTTCTGCCGCCAGAGGCTCTGGCTGGGGGCCAACCTCGACCGTTTGCACCGCCACAGCCGGCTGCGTCGAGGAGACCAAGGTGGCCAAGGTGGCCAAGGTGGCCGCCGGCTTTGACGCGATCTTGGCGGGCGCGATCAAGGGCTCGCCGCCGGATTTGCCGCCGGGGAGTTCGCGCACAAAGTCCACCAAGACCTGCGCGGACTCGCGGTTGATCGCGGTCTCGGCGAGGAACTCCGCGTCGCTGAAAACCTTAATTGCGGGCCACCCAGAGACCTCCAGCTTTGAGCATAGGTCGCCCTGCTCTACGCAGTTGACCTGGCCAAACGATACCGTGTTGCCCTCCTCCTCGAGGGTGCTCACCGCCTCGAGGAAAACCGGCGCGTACAAATTGCAGGTCTGGCAGTACGGCGAGAAGAATTTGACCACCCAGGTGCCCGGGATACCGCTCGGGGTGAACTGCTCGGGTGTCAGGTCTGTGACCGCCGCAGTGACCGCGGCAAATAGCGCCATACGCACCCCTCCAAACATGCTTAGGTGTCAAAGGTGCGCGCGGCCGGAAACTAGAGAAACCAAATTAGAAAAAAAACTGAGAATATAAATTAACCAAACCGCTGGAGGTGGTCGAGCAGGACCTGCAGGTCCTCGTCGCTCTTTTTGTACTGGAGGCTCGACAGGAGCGTCTTGGCCTCCTCTGCGTCCTCGCAGTGGAGGTTGCCGAGCTGCGCGATCTCAAACGGGTGCAAGTCCGAGTTCTCGCTGGCCTTGAGCAGGTGCTCCACGGCGCTCACGGTCTGCTCGTCCTTGAACCGCGAGAACGCGGCGAGGTACTGCTGGGTCTTGCGCAGCACCTCGTTTCCGCTGCTAAACTCCTCGTCCTCGTCTTCCTCGACTTTGACCTTGCCGTCGCCGTTGCGCTGGGCGAGCGCCGCGGCGATCAGGAGGCGGGCCTCGCTGTTGTTGAGGGCCACCACGGCGTTCCCGTCCGAGTCTGGTTGGGACATGTCAAACTCACGGCCAAAGTATAGCTTTGTGGCGTCTTGTTCCTCGCGCTGCAGGTCTGCCGGGCGCTTGCGCTGCTCCAGGATCTCGGCGGCGGAGGGCATTTAGGAGGAGCTTCTGACACACCCTCCTCTGGAAATGGGATTTTTTTGGGCCGCCTCAGAGACGTCTGCTCCCGAGCCGCAGCCGGCCACCACCACCGTTTACGACTGGTTGTGGGCCCACCCTGTCGAGCGCAAGTACAAGACCCAGCCCCTGGCGCCCAGCGCGGCATCCGGACCGGGGCCCAGCGCGTGCCCCGTAGACCACACAAAGCTGATGAAAACAAGGGAGAATGCGTGCCCCGTGAACCACACAAAGCTCAATCCAAACAACATGATGCCCACCTTGTCGCAGCAGACGGCTCCCGGCCAAAAGATCGCCCTACCCACTGAGCGCACAGTATCCTCAATCCCGAGGGGCCAGAGCAACGACAGCGGCAACTGGGAGTACCCGAGCCCGCAGCAGATGCTCAATGCCATGGTGCGCAAGTCCGGACCCGAGGGCATCGAGGAGGACGCCGTCGAGTCGATGGTCGACGTGCACAACTTTCTCAACGAGGGCGTCTGGCAGGAGGTGCTCGACTGGGAGTCCAAGTACACAAAGGCCTCCAAGGTCGAGCCGCGCCTGCTCAAGTTCCAGGGACGCCCCTCGGAGATGTCGCCGCGGGCCCAGATGCTCCAGTGGCGCGGCTGGCTGTTTAAGCGGTGGGCCTGCCCCGAGCCGTTTGACCGCCACGACTGGACGGTGCTGCGCGCCACGCCGGGCGGTGCCGCGGGCGCCACCGACTGGAAACAGGTGCGCTACGTCATTGACTTTTACGAGGCTCCCGATGACGGCGACATGCCGGCTTTTAGCGTTGACGTGCGTCCCGCGCTCGACTCGGTGGAGGCAGCCATTGACCGCTCCAGCAAGCTATTTAACAAGGCCATGGGCAACTGATTCCCCCCCCCCCCACCCGTCGCCGCCGCTCTCTTAATTTTTTTCTTAATGTATGTATCGCTTGTTTATTTTCGGGCAGCGTTTGTTTGTGGTTGCATTCCAACCTGGGATTATGCAGCGGAATCTAGGGTAAGGGTTTGCATAAAGGGCGTCAGCACAACGTTACCTCCATCCCTCGCATCCACCCCAAGTAGCAGCAACAGCTCCGCGCATGTCTAGCCAAAGCATCGTGGGCGTGCACTACCGTGTCGGCAAGAAAATCGGTGAGGGGTCATTTGGCGTCATTTTCGAGGGCACAAACCTGCTCAACAACCACCAGGTCGCAATAAAGTTCGAGCCCCGCAAAAGCGATGCCCCGCAGCTCCGGGACGAGCATCGCACCTACAAGGCCCTCAGAGGCTGCCCCGGTATTCCTAACGCCTACTATTTCGGCCAGGAGGGCCTGCACAATGTGCTCGTAATTGACTTGTTGGGGCCGAGCCTCGAGGACCTCTTTGAGTGGTGCAACCGCAAATTTACCCTCAAGACTGTCCTCCTGGTCGCTCGCCAGATGCTCAGCAGGGTCCAAACCGTTCACGAGAACCACCTAATTTATCGCGACATCAAGCCGGACAACTTCCTGATTGGTCGCCCGCAGACCGCCAACGCCAACACGGTCTACCTCGTCGATTTCGGGATGGCCAAGCAGTACGAGGACCCGGCCACCCACCAGCACATCCCCTACAGAGAGCGCAAGAGCCTCAGCGGCACCGCCCGCTACATGAGCATCAATACCCATCTGGGCCGCGAGCAGAGCCGCCGCGATGACCTGGAGAGCCTAGGGCACGTCTTTTTGTACTTTCTGCGTGGTTCGCTTCCCTGGCAGGGGCTCAGAGCCGCAACTAATAAACAAAAGTACGAGCGCATCGCAGACAAGAAGCAGGGCACCCCCATCCGCGATCTCTGCGAGGGCTTCCCGCCCCAGTTGGAGACCTACATGAAATATGTTCGTGGTCTTGCCTTTGAGCAAACACCCGACTACGACTACCTGCGCGACCTCATGACTGACGCCCTCGAGACCTGCGGCGAGCGCGATGATGGCCAGTACGACTGGATGCTTCTCAACAATGGCAAGGGCTGGGACTCGACTAACAAAAAGCCAAACCTTCACGGTTACGGCTACCCAAACCCGCCAAACAACCCCAGCCGCCAGGTCAGGCGCCAGCAGTCTCGCAGGCATCAGTCCAAGGCCCACCCGCCGATTCACCAGCAGGGTTCCCAGCGCCAAAGAGCAGCTCAGCAGCCGCTGCCACCCCAGCCCAAGCCGCCTCAGCCATCGCAACCGCCGCAGCCAGCTGCCCCTGGGCCTTCCAAATTCCAGCAGCCGGCAGCCCCGCAGGAAAAGACCGAAAAGCCAAGCAAACTCGCATCGTTTTTCTGTTGCTCGTAATGTATTCTATATTAACCCCCTTTAACTCAGTAACCCAGATCTCGGATAGTGGAACAAAAATATGACATTTTGTAGCATTTCAGAGCTCACAACATGCAAAAACAATGAAGACGACAGGAATCGAACCTGCAACCATTCGATCTGGAGTCGAAAGCTCTGCCATTGAGCCACGCCTTCAATTTGAAAAAAAAATTTTACTGGTTATATCGTTTGTAATCTTTATGATGCGCAGTGTTTGCTTAGTCAGCTTGAAACTTGTACTTGATGTAGGTGTTTTGACAAGAAATCGCAGGAAATTAGGCAGAAAACTTGGTTTTTTGGATTTAAAAAGTGTTAACACACCTTAAAACAGGTTCAAATTGTCATTCCAGGCGCACCGCGAAGAGCGGGCGGATCTTGCCCGCACGCGCACTGCGCCCTGGGTTTCCAGCCTCTAATGAACTATTCTATAGCATAGAGAGGTATTAAACGGAAAAAAAAACGGATGGTTGGCCCAACCAGCATGCAAACGTGGCGGAGCATCCTGAGCAAGCGTCTGCTCCTCGCGGGTCGTTACTCTGCTGCCTATCTACAAGATCTACCTCACGCCGCTCACCGCGAGCAGTCCTGCCCGCTTTGCCTCGAGGGCCCTGACCGAGCCCTCCACCTCCTCTTCGACTGCCGGGTCGTTCGCGCCCTATGGTGCGCGTGCGTCCCCACTGAGGTCGTACCGCTAACCTCATGGCCTGATCTCTATGCCACCCTTCGGGCCTTGCCTTGCCCAGCCGCCATGACGGCCTGGCACCGGCGCCTCGCG
>JAKTZS010000055.1:0-47841 GCA_030562575.1 Wickerhamiella parazyma
GCGTTCGAGCAGCTTGCTCACAGTGTTGAGCAGGGAGATGGGCCGGTAGGACCCAGGATCCTGCCAGTCGCGCGTCCCGCTCTTGCGCAGCATAACCACAGTAGCGCTGCGCCATGCTCGTGGGTGGTAGCCTTTCGTGGTGCACGCTCTCAGGAGCTCAGTGAGTCGGCGGCGGAAAATGTCGCTGGCCCAGGCTGCTCTGAGGCTCATTTGTTTGTTTTATTAGCCATCCAAGATACTTCAAAACACGGATGACTAAGCAAACAGTTTCCGAGAAGGAAATTTATATTAAACCCAAATAAACGTAAAACAAAAATTCTAATTTTTACTAAGCGCAAATTTGTTGTAGCAGAACATAAGAAACGGTAAGAAATCTCAAAAAAATGTCCAGTCAAGGCAGTTTGGCCGAGCGGTTAAGGCGAAAGACTCGAATCATCCGGGCATCTTTTGGGATTTTCCCGCGCAGGTTCAAATCCTGCAGCTGTCGTTATATTTTTGTTTTTGCATTTAATTTATAGGTTGCGCTGGGTTTCGTCAAGTTGGTTGCTTGCCCCCGCCCAATGCTCTTTTTTTCTTATTTTTAGTCGCCTATACCATCTACGTTGCACACCAGTGTAGGCTGAAGGTGATCCTGAGGGAGAAAGGTATCAAGGTTGGAATTAAAGTAGTCTGCCTATCTAGACATTTGCTGCGCAACCAAAAGGGTGCGCGGTGTTGGTTTTGTAGGTCTCAATTGCGCCCTCAATTGCGGAATAACAACACAGACCGCAGGTTGCCAAAGAGGCGAGCAGAAGCAAAAACATGGCGAGCTTGAACAGGGTGCGAACAGTACCGCCATGGGTCATGGCACGCTTCCAACGAGACCACGAGGCATAGGTGTCGCCCTTGGTAACTTCAAAGGTTTGCAGATCGAATTTGTCGAACACACCAGCATCTTTACGCCATAAGTAGGAAAACATAAACAAGAACGGGAACGTGTAGGAAAAGTTGAGGATGCAAAAAGCACCAATAATTCCCACCAGAGTAGAAATCGAGGGGATAGCGGTACCAAGAACGTAGGCAATGGCCCAGTAGACAACGACGAAAATACCCCAGCAAATAGTGCCCTTGAAAGTTGTCAAAGCGGGGAAACCAAAATCGGCAACCAAAAAGCCCTGGTACACCACCTTGATACCGATGTTACCATAAAGAATTGCAGCCAGCAGGCCACCAATGATGTTCAAAACATTTCCAGCGTTCTGAAGACCCTTGGAGATGATACCCATATTGGCCTGCACGTACGAGAACTGACCATCGTAGGCATACACAAAACAGCCAAACAACAAGTAGACAACGAGAATCAAGCATTGAGCTGCAAGCATACCCTTCCAGAAATCCATGGGGCGCTTGAGCTCGGCCATGACCTCGCAGAAAATAGTTGCACCACCCCAAGCAAAAACCATATTGTTCATACCATTGATGCGGTCAGACAAGCTGCCTGGTTCAATGATGTGGTGGGTGATAGGCAAAGGGTTGTGGGTGAGAGGGTCAAAGTAAGGAGGCTCGAACCCGTAATTAGAGGAGAAGACGCTGTAGTTTGGACCGCTAGTGGCGGCACCAACCATGGTAACGACGCATACTCCAATATTGAGCCACACAGCCAAGTTGGCCAAAAAGGCAAAACGGGAAAGCCTACGAATTTGACCAACAATCATCGCGAGGATGGCCCACACAAGCAAACCAACGGTGAAGCACAAGTGGTTTTCGCCTGAGTTTGTGACTTGCAATTGGGCGACAGACGACGCGGTGGTCAAGAGAATAGCACCACAGTTGAGGATCATTTGAATAAAGTGGAGGGCAGCAAAGGGGTATCTGAACCACCACGCAATTGCGCGGGCACTCAGATCAGCAAAGGTACGAATGGGGTAGTTGTTGGAGTCAAACTTGCAAAAGACCTGGTTGAGAATGTAACCACCAGCAGCGGCAGCTACACCAAACACAACGTACAAAATCACACCGGGCACCCAACCCATTTGAGCAATAGCGTATGGGGCATTGGTAGGGCCAAGGATATCGGTCGTAATAAGAAAGAAAACCGAGTACGCCTTGGCCAGACGGAGCATACGCTGAGAGTCCAGCTTCTCTTGAGTGATGTTGGAGCGAGCATCGGTGGTTCGCTGCTGCAGCTGGACCTCGTAAAGCTTGTCAAACTCTTTGGATTTCTCGAGACTACGCTGGATCCCTGCATAATGAGTGTATGCTTGTAGTGGAAGGTCGTGGTAGGCGCGCTCTTTGTGTTGGCTGTTTAGCAAGATTTGGGCATCATCGACCTCCGCGTTGCGCTTTTCCTGCTCGTCATAAGCCTTGGAGGCCGTCGGAGTGATTCCGTAGGCACCAACACCGATCAATGACATTGGTTTTTCTGGGCCTGGGAGATTAGTGGAGTATTTAATTGCGTGCGAGTGAGCTGCATATTACACATCCAAGTGCAGGACCGTGCAGCTTGCATGCATTTTGCTTGCACCATGCTGACTTTGGGCGTGATAAGGCAGTGAGAACCAGCCCCTCGAGATCCTTACTGTTGAGCACGACCAGGTGTTTGGAATGCATATATCTCGTGGCATTGCCTCCGCATTTCCCTGTCATTTTTGCAGGTCGCACGATACGGTCAATCAGTCGCCTGACCCTGGGGAATGAGGGCTTTTATGGCTACCGCGCTATGGGCGAGGCGCACGTGTCTCTTTTCCTAAAAATTAAATACATGCAACTCTTTGCAAAGAGACCGAGAAATATACCCTATTGAGGGTTGGCCGGTATGCGTTTACATAATATACATATGTTGAAATATGTCGGACATGGGCCTCCGTCGAGATAACAGGGTTAGTTGCGCTTGTTTTACGCGAAGGCGTGTGTCGGGAAAAGAGCTGGGCTGGAGGAGTCACCTGATCTTGTGGAAGTGTACCGAACTGTGCAAGATAGAAGTTGTGGTCAATGACGTCACTACTAAAGATGCTGCATATGCATATGCATGATCCTAACTAGCAGAGATTTCATTCGCTGAATAGGCTGGATCAGAGTGGGCACAACCCGGAGACCTTGAGCGCCGCATGAGGTTCGCATGAGGTCATGGCCCTACAGTTTCTTGTTTTTGCCTGCACAGTAGGTGTTTTCGTTGGCTCCGGCCGTTACCTGGGCGCGTTATTGTGCGGATGCTGTGCCAGCTTCTTGAGGCATTCAAGGTGGCCTGAGTTTTCAAGTGTCTGTGCGTTGAGAGCTTCCACTTGAATAGACCCCATGTTATTTTGCTGCTAGCCGCGAGGACATACAGGCTCACCGCGCTTTACCAGATAAACGGGAATTGTCTCTGGTTCAAAAGTATTTGGATTGCCCAAAGAGGAAATGATCGGCGGCATGCAGCGGGAGACTGCATACAAATCTCTCCGAGTTATATAGTGGCATGCATCCTGACGAGGAGGCATGCGGTGTTCTCAGCTGCAACTAATGCTATCTGGATAGATAGACGGCATGCCAAAGGTGTGCCAGTTTCTTGAATTGGCGCGTCGCTCGCGTGGCTGCATCTATTGGCACCAGCTGGCACCAGCTGGCACGACGAGCGCTTTTAGCGCGGCGTGCACAAAGAAAGGGATAAATAAGCTACTTTAGGCCTCGCTTGATCTTGAGCGAGTCTCTTTTACGCTGCGCAACAATGTTCAGCACGTTACTGTCCAGCTGCGACGTTGACGCCGAGGACGGCTGCGCTTGCGTCTGCAGCGCGCGCGGGAAGCGCTGGTCCTCCTTGAATGGCGAAGCCAGTACGACTGGTTGTGTTGGTTGGCCAAAGTCGAATTCTTCGTATTCTGACGCGGCGCGCGCAGGCAGAGGCGCTCCCAATAGAGGCCCTGGCTGTAGTGGTGCACCAAATGTCTGTTGCGGCATGGAATATGAGTGGCTTTGTTCAGGGTAGGCCGACGGAGGCAGGTCGAGGTCCTCGGGCATCTCGCGCGCACATATCAGCAAGATGCGCTTGCGGATGGCTATGAGTGAGTGTGGGAATGTGTTGCGGGGCGCACGCCTGAGCACCCTGCGCGCTACTTGCTGCACAACCCCAGACGGCGGAAACCGGCCAGAAAACGGGGTATTTCTTGGATTGTCCTGGTACTCTTGGAGCACCTGCCTAACGTATTGCTCTTGCTCGTCTGTCCAGGGAAACTGCGACTCGCTGTCCTCGTCGTCGGTGGTGCAGATCGATGTGGAGCTGCCGACCCCATGGAGCATGAACGGGGGCGGAGCTTGCTCCAAAGGAGTGTGAGGGGCGGTATCTGGGTGCCCGCTTGGTCGTTTGTAGCCCATATAGTCGTCTGCCATCAGCCAAAGAGTTGTGTAGAGTCTGGCTTATCCAATATGCTCCGGTCTGAGATATGTACCAACCACCTTAAACAGGTAATTGCTTAAGCGATTATGTCATGGGCCGCGTTGTTGTGACATGCGCATTGCGCAGGGGGGGCGGCCGGAGACGCGGCGCATGACGCGCGCCCGGGCGACGCGTGCCCGGCCGTTGAGCGCCCGCTAGAAATCGAACCGCTCCCAAAACTCTTTGTTTGTGATTAAATCGCAGTGCAGCACCTCCACCTCATTCTTGCGCTGCTTCTTTTCGTGACGCGCCAGCTGGCTTGCGCTCAGCGTGCTCGCGTCCACAGGAGCAACCCTTTTCGACCACACGAGAATGGTTCCCTTTTTGTAAATTTCCGGTTCGTGGTTGTAGTTTATCCCCAGCTGGAATAGAATTTCATTCTTGTCGCTGCTCAGCGTGCCCCTTAGCTTTGCCTCTGCCTCCTGGTTTGAGAGGCCGCTCTGTACCAGCGTCCAGAACGAGGTGTTGTAGAGGTTGTTGATGTGGCAGTCTGCCTGCCGCCAGCTCAAATAGTCCCGCAGGGTGGCCAGGTTTGGGTATACCACGGCCCTACCATCAAACGTGGGCAGGTGCGCGCTATCCAGTGGGGTTGGCATCAATTGAGACCACGCATGCATGTAGGCCGCGGTGAAGGTGCTAACAACTGTGGATACAAGCTTTGACTCGCGCCTCTCGAATAGCGTGCTCTTTGGGTCAAACACAAACGAGTACTCATCGCTATCACCGTAGCCAATAAATATGTCCTGAACGGCCTTGAGAACGCCTATTGCCGCTTTGTTCATGCAGCTCAGGGCGGCCAGGTCGTTTGGTTTTTGGAAATTGTAAAACGCCGAAAACTTGTGGAAACCGCGCCCGTCGATCCGGACAACTATAAACGTCTCGGGTAGCAGGAAGTTCTCCCGCTCAAACTGGCGCACATATTGATATTTCGAATTGGCCATAGCGGCAAGGGGGCAAGGTGGGTGCGCGTCGGTGTCGTCTGACTCACCCAGAGATAGGGCTGCCGGCAGTCACGAATTTCAATTATCCCTCCCCGCAGCGGTGGCGTTACGCCCCAAAATGCCCTCCAACGTCAAGGATATCCGCGAGCTCGTCGACCTGGCCTCTGCCAAGCACATCAAGCAGATTGTCGTCAAGAAGAACGGCAGCGAGACCAAGTTCAAGCTCCGTGGCGCCCGCTACGTCTACACCCTGGCCGTCAATGACCAGGAGCGTGCCAAGAAGATCGTGTCCTCCTTGTCCCCCGGCATCAAGGTCATTGAGATCTCCAACAAGGCTCCCAAGAAGGCTTCTGCTTTTTAAATAGTATATAAAGGAGTCCGTTGAGGAAACCTGTCGCTCGCTCATCGTCGAGTCCAATAAGTGTTGTGCAAGCCTGCGTCTTGCCAGCTAGGCCGTGTACACATAGTGCACGCGGGTAGCCATGTTAAACCCGTTAAAGGTGGTGGACGCACTCAACGTGTACGCGCCCACCCCTTCAAAATAGATCCAATCCCCAATATTCACCTGGCGAGGAAACGCGGTTGGTTCAGCAACCTTGTCTATGCCGTCGCACGTGGGGCCCCACACTGACGCGGAGTACTCTTCACCCGCGTGAGGCCTCACCAGCCGCGGCGTCGGCGTCTGGTGATCATAAATGATGCAATTGAGGTTAGCGTAGCACCCGTCGGTGATATAGAGCATGTTGCCCTCGGCGGTCTCACGGCGACCGATTACAGCACTCACAAGCGTGAATGCAGACGCAACCATGAACCTGCCAGGCTCTGCAATCAATTCAACGCCAGGGAACTCGGTGGTAGCTCTGTTGATGGCCTCTGCAGCAGCAGTGAAGGTATCATCTTCAAAGCCACCGCCAATGTCCAGCACGGAGAGATGGATTCCGAGGGACTTGGCTTCTTCAAACACAGTTGCAGCGTCAGCCAGGGCCTTGGGGTACGCTTCAACCACACCACCGCTACCAATGTGAAAGGCAACACCCACAACGTGCAAACCAAGGTCCTTGGCCAGGGCCAGCAGATTCTTGGTACAACTCAAGGGGGCGCCAAACTTGCAGCTCAACTGGCAAACGGCGTCGCTATCGTCAGTTATGATGCGCAGCAACAGCTCAGCGTGGGGCGCATACTTTTGAATCTTGTACAACTCGTCAGAGTTGTCAAAGGTCATGCGCTGCACGCCGTGATCTGCGGCCCACTTGATATAGCTGGGGTTTTTCACAGTGTTTGCGTACACAATGCGATTGGGATCAACGTCCAAGCTCAAGATTTTTTCAATCTCGCGATAAGACGCACAATCAAAGTTGCAGCCCAATTGAGCGAGCTGGCGCAAGACTGCAGGGTCATTGTTGCATTTGACAGCATAGTGAGGCTTGACATTGGGTAAATGGGTCTTCCACTTTTGAAGCTGGTGCTCGATTGAGCTCAGATCACACACGAAAAAAGAGTCTTCCTTACTGGGATCTTCCAGCAAATTATTGTTCTGCGTGAGGGTCTCAATGGTGGTCTGAACAGCTTCAGCAATGGGGGGTTCTTCATATTGGACTAGAGTCTCTTGGACTGGTTTCTGACAAGTGAGCGACATGTTTCTTTACTTTCTGCAATCAAAGCCCTCAGTTTGGAGGGCAGGATTGAACTTTATGCGGCAACTCTCGTAAGACAACTGGCTGTTGTCTTTTAGCAAAGGTGAAGATCGCAAACATTTGCAATGACTATATACTACTGATCTTAGTAAGATAATGCACGCAATTGCTCGTATCTGTGACAATTTTTTCATTTTTTTAATCAATTGCCTGCAGCCAGACGATCCTGTAGAGTCTTTGAGCGGGATGGGGTGCTGAATTTTTTTTTTCGAACAACCTATCGATGAAAACTTTCAAACGGGAATGCCATATTTTGATCTTTCCAGTGCAGCCAGTGGCTGCCAATGAGCATTTCAAACTAATTTCACTACTTGCTTTTCAGTTTTTCTCGTCGTTTGATTTTTGTCATGCCGGTCTGGACTTTGGACGTATCGACCGATGATCCGGTTTTTTGCGTAGCATTCCACCCCGAAAAACACCACTTTGTCGTGGGATATGCTACTGGTAGAGTCACAGCATACAGCTACACATACGATTCGCAGCCCGAGCAGCGTTGGTCAACAAAACGCCACAAGTCGTCATGCAGATCGATTGCATACACTCAAGACGGTGAATACATTGTTTCTGCTGGCTCAGATAATGTGGTGAAAAAGGCAGATGCTGCAAGTGGCAAGGTAGTGCAGAAGGTCGAGCTCGACAAGACACCGTCCACTTTGAAGGTTAACTCGCACTACATTTTCATTGGAGACGAGCAGGGCGGATTAACTGTTTTGGACTTGAAGCTCAAAAAAACCCATAGCATTTCCAAATGCGTACCTGATTGCGTCAACTCCATCACTTGCATGGAATACAAGAATCAGTACAACGTTATACTGACGGGCATGTCTACACTAACCCACATTGATATTCGCAAGGGGATTGTCTCAAAATCCGAGGACCAAGAAGATGAGCTTCTGTGCGGCGCGATTGCCAGTGAGAAACAGAGTGTGTTTGGAATGTCTGAGGGCATCCTTACATTTTGGACCAACGATTATCTCAAGGACCAGCAGAACCGACTCAGACTATCAAAAGAGGGCACCGTGGACTCGATCATCGATGCAGAATCTGAAAATACAGTCTTTGCAGGGACTTCAGAGGGCAAAATTTACGAGGTGGATTCTCTTGCCTGCAAAATCTTGTCTGTGATAACTCACGCCGTTGAGGCCGATGCTGAAGAGGTGAGCATGCTAGAATGGGACTGTGAGTACCACCTGGTTAGTGCCTCGATGGGCAAGATCATTTTGTGGAACAAGGGCGAGCAGGATCCCAAACCTGAAAAAGAGTTGCCCAAGCAGACGCACAACAAGAAGCGCAAGGGCGCCAAAAAGAAGGAGTCTGTTGCCAAAAAGCCAATGTTTACTGATTTATAGGCGCTAAGTATCAAATGTATAAATAGGGTCAGAGCAGAGGCTTTTGCTTGCTAGTCATGCAGTCAATTCTACCCTTTTGAAGGCGTATTGAGGGAATGACCCAGACACCACAAGAGCAGCGAGCGCCTTGCCAAGCATAAGCTCCAATTTTGTGGCTGCAGTGCGGGCACGCGAGCTTTCCTTCCAGCTCGGCCTTTTCCAGCTCAGGGCGCATCCACTGTACGGGCTCCAAAAAGTGGTGTTGGCATGGACCATCTTTGCCAGGCTGGTGTGCCACAAAAGAGCCAGAAGAGGCCACTTGGGAGGAGCAGTTCTTGCACCGCAGCACCACCCTTTGCACAGCGATCTTGTCAACAACCTGGCGTAGGGTGGCACTGGTCACAGGGATCTTTTGCTCGTCTACAAGAAGCTCAACGTCCTTGTCTAGCGAGCCAACCGGCTCAAAGATGCTGCATGCAGCACCATCTACCAGCACCTTCTCCACCTTGAGCTTTGACAGCTGGGGTAGAATATGGCGCCATGTGAGTTTCATTGCAGGCATTTCGGCCTCTGTGTAGGAGATTTCGGGCTCAATACCACGATGCACATCAGCAGACTTGAGAAGCCACTCGCGGTACGGCTTTTTGTCGTCCGAAATCTCATAGCCACACTGGTAGTAGACCTTGAGCTGTTCACGGAACGAGTCATTCGGGTTGGCAATACTGCGTCTAGATTTGATGAAATCAACAGCCTGTACATCCGACCATTTATGCTTCCACATGAGGTACGCGCAGGCAACTGTCACTGAGCGAGAGATACCGGCGATGCAGTGAACTAGCACTCCTTGACCCTGCGACACAGCAGAGTCGATAAACGCATTCGTTTGGGCAAATACTCTGAGAATCGGTTCCTCTTCAACGTCCTGCAGATCAAGATAAAGATGTTTAAGATTTCGGGAGGTGATGTTTTGTGAAAACTCCTCAGGTTTGTACCCTACCGCCTTGAGGTCAAGCACGCTCAAGATGTGGGTAATTTTCTCCTTTCTAAACGTTTCAGTGGCGGAAGTAGCGATTAGGCTGCCCACCCAGACGCCGTCGGAAATATGGTGAAGAGCCATGTGGCGGGGTGGCGAAATTTTCAATTTAAAAACGCGGGGGAGGCGGCATTTTTTCTCGAAGCGGATTATGCGCTAGAGAGTAGGGTGTAATGTGAACAGTATTGCCTGATTGGTTTATTATTGGTGTACAATGTTGTCTCGGCACGATCACTCGCACGCCATTACAGGCAAAGCATTTTGTGACTTTAGAAACATAGCTGGTCTCCGCTGTTGTTGTTGTTGTTTTAATTTTTTTTTTTTACTATCTAGTTCTAACGCTTCTGAATGACGCGGGGTGCGGGCTTGGGCCGCTTATCCTTACCACCTAGCCCTACCTAGGTTAGTCTCAGAGCATTTGTGTAAAAGCCGTGTTTCAGTCTAGGTGAGTCCTTAAACATGAACCTGGATACACCTTGCTGGCATATCGTTGCTCAATATCTCCCAGAGCAGCCAGTCCTGTACATGCGGCTGGCCACCGTGAGCCGACAATTTTATGATAATTTTATGAGCGATCGAGTGTGGAGAAGAATCGATGTGACGCAATTGGGCGACAGATCTCAAAGCACTTTTTATCGTACGTTTACTTGGCTACTTCTGAAGAGTTGGACTTTTTACGCCGACTATACGGGTGTAAAGTTAACTCAGTACGTGACGCGGCCTTCACCGCCTCTGCATGGATCAATGTAAACCTGTATGCCTTTTATCAAGCGTTTACGCCGACAAAAATTGCTGATCCGTTCAAAAAGTCGATTCTCAATTTGACGGGGGTTGCGCGTTTAGTGATGGCCGAGTCTGGTCGCGTTGAGTACCTCGCCGAAAATTGCAAGTCAGACAAGGGGTTGGCAATTGCAGCGGTTTCTTTTGATGGTCTCAAGCTTAGCAAGCTACCAGAAAGCCTACGCAAAGACAAGGATGTTGTGCTCGAAGCAGTGCGTAACAATGGCCTGGCTCTAGAGTTTGCCGATGCGAGTCTCGTGGTCGACAATAATATATTGTATGCGGCAGTATTCCAGAATGGCAAGGCTATACAGTGGACCCCTCAAGCGCCCATTTTTGCGGGCTCTATCTTCAACATTGCGTCTGACCGCATCATATTGACTGCCATCAGAAATGACATCAAGGCGGCAAGGTACTTGAGTCGCATTGTTTTGACACATCCCGAGTGCTTTGGTGCTATCTTGGATGCCGGGAGGGCGCTAGAGCGGGTCAACAACCCCGTGCAAATCACAAAACAAAGCCCTCTGCACCAGCAATATCCCCGTAGGCAATGCTTCACTCAGTCTACAGAGCACAACGTCGAGCCATTCGGAATACAGCGTGCCACACAAAGCCCCCACGCGTCTTTACGCCGCAAACAAGGAAATCACACGGCTTTTCGCGCCAAGTCCCGCGCCAAGCCACGCATATTGGAGACCCGGGCTTGCATGCAGCTGCCCACGGCGCTGGCGTGACTATTTTTGGCAGGGCCTTTTTGGAATGTAGGGAACGCCATAGTATCTAAAAAGAGCGGAAGCCAACCCGCGGTGGCCAATGGCGTTGCCAGTGGCACTTATGCACATGTGGGCTTTTTACGCGTGGGCGGTCTCAGACAACTGAAAATACGCTCGACACGTCCCGGCAAAAAAAATTGCTCAAAGAGCAAGCAATTGGCGGAGGTTGCTGGGTGGAAAAATCTGCCGGCACCTGCAGCTTGCTCGCTTGCTAGGCTTGTCAAAGTGCGGTTGCCGCTCTGCTTGGCCCCCCCATGCTGATAGCGGCATTTCGTAAGCGATAAGCACGGAAGAGTTTTTTGCCAGGGGCGCCGGAAAAACTGTGGGCTGTTACGGCGCCGGGGCCCTTGTCTGACGACCGGAAAAATTTTTCACGCGCTTTTCGCGGCTCGTGCCACAGTCCCACCTCACTGGGCGCGCTTAATTCAGCCCCTTGAATTTGCTGTAATGCATCGGATGCAGTCCTCATGCAGTTGAGGCGCAGCATGTGCTATTTAGTTCCCATTTGGGCAGAGAAGCGTCTGGAGTGCATTAGATAATTATGGGTTTATGGCTATTGCGACGGGTTTCAGGGTCTGGAATTTTAGCATTTCGCGACTTTGGACAAACTTTAGGTTCAAAGCTTATAATGAGAGCGGAAATCCTCCCACAGCTCGCAAGGGAGGGGTTTTGCCGTCACATGCATGTGCATTGGCGTGCAAGACTCACGCCGCAGCGGCTTTTGAGAAAATTGTGGAATCTGGCGCCAACGAGTGCAAATTTCGCAGGCCCCGGCAATTACAATTATACTCGGGTAAGAGTCTTATAGTTGGTGTTTTTCCGGCCTGTTGATCTGGAGATACAGGGTAAATGAGCCAACACCCCGTGGTTCCTGCGCCTGCATATGCATGCTATTAAAAAAATCTGCACGCATATGCAGTTAGTCACATTCACGCGAGAGGTATATAAGGCCACCCGGCACAGCACTCACATCATTCCAATGTGGTTCTCCAAGTTCGCCTCTGCTGCCATCCTCGCTACCAACGGTACCAACGCCACCACCAACGGCACTGCCGTCGGCCCCTCCAACCACACCTCTGGTGCCAACTCTACCAACAGCACTGGTAGCCACAACTCCAGCAACTCCAGCAGCGGTGCTTCTTCCGCCAACGCTGCCTTCGTCCCCGTTGCCGGCACTGGCGCTTTCCTTGCTGCCCTTGCTGCTCTTCTCTAAGAGATTTAAAATTTTTATGTATTAATATCGCGTATGCACCATCTCACTGTTTGATTTGCTGGTTGGAAACTACCTGTCGCTAAAGCAGGTCTCCCGTTAGATCACGTGATTTCCTGGAATGTAGAGCGAGAAGGCTTGCAGCGGTGCGACCAATCCCCCTTCAAAATTAAATAATTTACCTCATAAACTTCAGGAACTTGCGCTCGGACTGAACAGTGCTCTTTGCGTCATTATCCATTATCTTGACTGCCGGGTCGATCACCAGCTGCTTGATCTTTGTGTCGAGCTTGACATAGAGATCCTTCTCCTCCGGGGACCATTCGCGCACCGAGAGCTCCTGAATTGCCTCGTACATCACGAGCACCGTTTGGCAAAGACATAGAAATACAATGCGGGGGTCGAGCGGGAACGGGGCTGTGGTGCTGTGATGGTGACGGGGATCGTCGTTCAGCGTCAACTGCTCGCTGATATTGGTGGACGACATCTCGCTCGAGAGGTGCGACATTTGGTCCCCGCTCGCCAGAGATGGCTGGCTCGGCTTGTCCTTTGAGAATCGTGATCTGAACGCCTTGCGCACGCCCGCGGCGCTCACCGGCTTGGCCTTGACCGCTACTTGTTCGTATTCCTTGAAAGCACGGTACCAGTTGTCAAAATATTCGTAGAGAGTCGCCTTTTTCTTGGCGCTCAGGGCCTCGCCCAGCTGAAGCATTGCAGACGCATTAGATCCGAGAAGCGCCTTGTTTGGGTTGACCTTGACGCTGTTGAGCCACCCGTACTCGTTCTCAAAGGCGCCAATCAGGTATTTGAGGGACCCCTCCCGTTGGCTGAACTGCACCTTGTCCATTATGAAAGCGGGACAAGGGAGCGACTGCGGCATTTATGCTGGGATTTGCGCGATTTACGACGGCCCACCGGTGCGCATGAATTTTGGATAAGCTTAAATACTGTACGATAATAGTGGAGCCACAGGTGCGCATTGCAGCTCGCTTATGCATCTTGTAAGGGTCAAGCCTGTGGGGCCTCTTCTTTGGACTCGTCGACGGCCGCACTTGTCTGTACTGGCTGTTGCGCAGACTGCTCTGCTGCGGTGGACTCGGCCTGCGCGCGCTCTTCTGCGGTGGTCTCGGTCTCGGTCTCAGGCTCTGCTGGCTTGGTCGCTTCCCCGCCAGTAGCCTCAGCAGCTGCTCTCTTGGCAAATTCCTCAACCTCTGGCTTGAGCTTTTTCGACGGGTTGTTGAGGTCCTCTTCGTCAGAGTCCTCCTCCTCTTCGTCCTCGCCAGACTCCTCGGCCTCGTCCTCATCCTCGGCGTCGGCCTGGTCGTCCAGCTGATCTTCCTCTTCATTGCCATACTCTTCATCGTCGTCAAAGTCAACGTCGGGCTGCTCGGGCGGGTACTCGTCAACCTGCTCATTGTCCCACGCGATCTGGAACCTCGTTACCTTGGGCTTGTCCGCAAGCAGGTTGCGCACAACGTGGTCAAGCGCAACATTTGTGGGCGGGTTCTCGCGCAATTCTTCAGTGTCGTACTCGTTATTCACAAAATATCCCACCTGCACAAATACCTGGTCGCGGTATGAGCATGTGAGCAGCATGATTGTGACTGAAACGAGGTCGTTTTGGGGAATCAGATCGGCTTTGGGGGCATCTGCAGTAAATACAAACTTGTTTATACCCACCGGGATGGGACCAACCAGCAGGCACTCGAGCTCTTGGTCGTATTCGGGGCTGGTGGCACTACCCACATAAACTAGCTTCCACTCCAGGTCCTCCTTGATCGGGGTGAGACACTCAAACGTGATCTCAAACTCGTACTGATCACTGAATTTGGCCGGGTTATTGAGCACCTGGATGTTGAGGATCGTAACGCTTGCCATGTCGACTAAACAGGTTCTGCGGTTTAATTACGCGTTTATGCGTGTTGCTTAGTCAACATACAGAGAAGTTGTCTTTAACGCGTCGAGTTGGAAAATGTAGCACAATAGCTCTTTTAGAACTCTAAAAAGACTGTATACCCATGTTGGGCGCAACTCTCGAGTTCCCCTAATGTCGGCCTTCGCGGAGTATTCATTCCACACCTTTACAGACAAATAGCACTTTTATACAGCATTCCCATCTATCGAGTCAAATTGGCCGCCAAACAACCTAAGGCGAGCACGACGGTTCGCCTCGCACTTTATGCGAGCTTTCTGCAGCCCATTGGTCTCATTGACATCGAGCGGAGATTCGCACCAGTTTGGGTCCTGCTGAAGCTTTGCTACTTGGTATTCAGTCTCCATAGCAGTCAGCTCTTCGACCCGAGAAGGCGGGTTAAATAGGCGTTCCTTTAGGCTAATCAAAGTCCACCACATGAGCAACAAAGACACCGCTACGAAAAAGACGAAAATCAATCCCAAACATGTACTGGAGAAGAAAGACAAATCACCACGTCTATCGTAGAACAAACCCATGACGCTGAGAGGACCTTGGTTCCTGACCTAGCGGGGTATCTGTCGTCACGTGGTAGATAGCACGATAAGCGTTTTCGTTTGCTCTGTGAGTTTTTATGAATTTTCAAGTCCGCAACGTCCAAACAGCAGCCATGAAGTCCACTTGTTAAACTGGGTCTGTCTAGGTAGGCACTCGTATACTTGATTTTGCAAAATGGGCCGAACGCGAATAGAAACCGCATAATATTGCGAAAAATACAGCACAGAGCAGTAATAATACCAAAATATGAGATATCTTGACGGGACATATGGAGTGCAGTGGTGAATTCTCAGGTACCGATTCTTGATGTACTGATAGTCTTTTTTCTTTGCATGATTTCGCTCATGCTTATGCCGAGAGAAACCATAATTCTGGAAAGTATAGGTTTCCTCAGTACCCTCTCCCTCGCGAACACGGTATACCCCGGAATACTCTCATATGCACGCGCATGAGCCGCTATGCAAGTGTGTCTAAAAATGATGAGGCAAGCTACGTTTTTCCACAGATGCAGTCCTATACCTCGTCCTCCACCTTTATCTCTGAGCTCCTCGACGCAGACAGGAAGCAGATTGTCAAACATCGTCCTCACGGCCCAGTTGCGCCATCGCCCAAACCTAAATCATCTAGCTAGACTTGAATATCCAAAATAGCATCCCTCATATGTTTCCCACTGCTTGATTTGGGAAGAGGCAAATCTAGCTTGTGGTGTGGCTTGACCACTCTGAAAGTACAAAGGATACAAGAGTAGGGGCAGAGTATTCTGTCGATTAGACTATCAAAACAATTACAAAATGCCTATATTCCTTCCTTTCTTGGGATTATTGCAAGATTTCCCCACGTTTACGCATACTTCTCTAAGCAATCGTGCCCAATGACAAGTAAAATATACGCGGTGCCGACTCTTCATGCTAGTTGAGGGGAAATCAAGTTGAAAATAACACCTAGCCAATATTCAAGAGTAAACTTGTGAAATCATATCAGCTCCATCACCCAGGATATCAAAGTAAACCCCCGACGCACGTACCCAAATGCAAGTATCATAGTGCAGAACTTGTACCGCATGTTCTATAAAAGGGCGTGGGTTCACCTCAGTCTACAACAATGCAGCCCTCTGCTTCTACCTCCACCTTCATCTCTGAGCTTCTCGACGCCGACAAGAAACAAATTGTCCGCGGCATTTCCCCTGCCCAGGTTAACTGCACCATCGCCTAATCTTCAAATATTCGTAGTGTTCTAGTACAATCTCAAGTCTAATTCAACAGTTCAAACAGCGTGGTCTTGTCGTTTTAGCTGATATACGCCCGCCACCATCTTGTTACCCAAGGTAGTTCAAATAATTTAATTGAGCTTTTTTAAAAGCAGTTTGGCTATAATATCGGGCTAATTACCTTGATTTGATTGGTATCCGCTTCAAACCGCCCGGTAGCACACCAGAAACGCATAGCACTCCAAGTCATGGTACTCCAAGTCGAGGAGGTGATATTTGACAATGATATCAGCTGTTACACTCGTTAACTATGTCTTTATATTGACCCTAGAAAGAATTTTATCCCAGTAAACCGCCTATCTCAACGCGGCTGGTATGCTGCATGTGCACATTACACTTTTACGTGTATGACGCTACAGTCCTCCACATACGCTAACTTAACCCTCTATTTCCTCTATTAATTTCATTTCTAAGCTTCTCAATGCCGACAAGAAACAATTTGTGCTCGATTTAGCCCTCCCAAGCCAGCTGCACCTTGAAATGGCTTGACCACCTGGGAAGTACAATAAATATGAGAGAAGGGTAGGGTATTCTATATACCAGAGTCTCAGAACTATTGCAAGATACTCCAATTGCTCCTTTTTTTTTTTGGCATGCTATTAAGTCCTCCCCACGTTTATGCAGTATTCCCTAAAAGATCGTGCCCAATGACAAGATATTTCTACGCGGTACGGCCGTCGCACACCATTTCGCGAGGAATTATAATGAAATATTGTCTCAACTAGTATTCAATAGCAGCTGTGTGAATTTTGATATGCTGCACCACCCGGGAGATTCAAGTAAACCCCAGACACATGCATCCCAATGCAACCATCGTGGTGCAGAATTCATGCAGTGTATCCCTATAAGGGACGTGTGAGGACCTCATTCTACAACAATGCAATCCTCTACTTCCACCTCCACCTTCATCTCTGAGCTTCTCGACGCCGACAAGAAACAGATCGTCCGCGGCATTTCCCCTGCCCAGGTCAACTGCACTATCACCTAGTGTAGATGGATAGTGGCAATGCCGCCTTGTTACGTGGGCCCGAGTCAGTGCTTGCGGTTTTTAGGATAGCTGCTATTTAAACTTAGCTTCAGCGGCCAGGACCTAGCCCACAGCCAGCGGCCCCACTCAAGGCGCGCCCTCGTTTATAGATATATCTAGTGAGCTTCTCTCTACTTTGTTCTAGCGCGCATACTTACAGCGTAGGTTCTACACCACAGGGCCCACTCCATTGCCGTTGGTGCACTTGGAGACAATGTCCGCTTAAAGACCACGACCAGGTATTACGGGCGCAATTTGAGTGAAAGTACTAGCGAAATATCAGCATTTTTCTACTTAAACAAAATGTTGTGTTTACTATAAAAGGTGCCGACCCCTGCATTCGTCCCTCACTCTGCACAACCACATTCAATTTCAAAGCACGGCGCGCATTGATCAACATGTGTTGTAGTGTATGAAAAGAGTATTCTGAGTGTAAAGAATCCCGCTAACAGCGCGCAGCCAGGCTATGCACTTGTGGGCCAGAATTTTGGAAATGAGAGAACTATTCCTAGATTTTATGGCCCTCGCGTCTATTGCCTTGCTGTTCGATGTTAGCGAGATTCATTACATTCAGAATGGTTGGCAAGCTCCTCAAGTCTCTCGCGCTCGAATAGAAAGAACCTTGCCAACAACGCGCAGCCAGACTATACACTTGTGGGTCATAATTTCGAAAATAACACTCTATTTCTTGATTTTGTGGTCCTTGCGTCTATTGCCTTGCTGCTCGGTGTTGGCAAGGCTCATCACGTTCAGGATGGAGCTAAACTTGTCTGCACCCATCGCGCAGCCCCGATGTAGACTGAAGTAGCTAGCTAGACTATTAATATGAAACACGTTTGCTTTAGGCTGGAGCAGAACTTGCGATTTGGGCTCGATCGGCTCGTTCAGCTTTGTCGCGTTCTCAAACTAATTGCGGTCTATGAAAGACTTCAAGTGCACTTGAGCACTCCATGTGAAAATCTGTGCTCAATTATGGTCTAGACGCTTTGAAAGCCGGGTGCATCAATTCGTCCACAATATGGCGCCAGATAAAAGCTGAAGTCTGCTGAAAATATTGACAGCGGGATCAAATAACTCGTTTCGTTATCATGAGAGGCCACACAACTGTGATGTCGAGATAATTTCCTTGAGCTGATTGAATTCCCGAAAATGAATTGCTCAATGGCACAACCGAAACGCATGGTACTGCGTGCACAGGTGAATAGTCTACAATATTTCACGAGGTATTTAATTGAATTACTCGTAAAAATAGTGTAGTACCTCTGGAACAGCTTCGCACTTGTAATTGATTTAGGGAACCGCACTCAACCTCGCACAATGCGGCTGGCATGGTGCATATGCATATTACATTTTAGGATAAAAGGTGATCCTGGCCCATCACATACACCAATGCAGTCCTCTACTTCCTCCTCCACCTTCATCTCTGAGCTCCTCGACGCCGACAAGAAACAGATTGTCCGTGGCATTTCCCCTGCTCAAGTCAACTGTACTATCGCTTAGGGCACGTTTGTTAGTTAGACTCAAGTATCTTCACACTCATCTATGGAGTATAAATCTGGTTTGAATTCTACATTAGCCTCTTAATGTGAGTGCTAATTAGCTAGTGCATGGTGGGCTCTGCGTACCAACCATGATCTGTACTGGTGCTTCAAAGTATTTTGCGCACAACCATGTCGCAAAACGCCACGGAGGAATCAAGAACACGCGCACCATACGCATACATGTAATGTGGGACCACCTCTATTCGCGAACTGCGGACTTTTTAAGATCAGCAAACAAATCCTGTGTCTCCAGGACAGTTTTTGAGCACAAGGCTTACAGGCTACTGTGGTGGGTAGGTGACTGGCACCAGGACATACCTGTGACTCCCTATGGCTCTCTGTGGCTATCCGTGGCTACCTGTGGCTTAAAAACTGCTCATTAGCCTTTAACAGTCACAAATACGCGCAAAAGCCCGTTTTCCTAGCACGCGAACGACAACTGGCCGGGGGGCACCTCAACTGCCCGCAGATAGCTGCAGTTACAACGCATTAATTACGCGTCCGTATCGCGGTGTGTATTATTCAGCAATGGTCATGTGCCCAATTCATGACCAAAAGCGGTACACCGCTACCTAATCGGGACGACATGCAGGAAAGCCCTCGCGCCTGCAGCACCCAGCCGGCCGTTCCAATCCAAACGTGCCTGGGCAAGAGGCCGCCAAAATTAGCACCAAGGCCTCCTGAAACCGCTGCGACGCTCTCGTCTGATTCAGCATCAACAGTCCCCGCGATGGACAAGGACAAGGATAGAGAGCGGGAGCAGGTGCCGAACTATCTGGCACAGCTGCTACCAGGGGCGACTGAGTGGCCGCACAGCGAGGAATCGCTCACAGAGGCCTTTAAACTGCGGCAAGAGCAAGAACGCACAAAGCAAGAATACTACCGGCTGGAGAGTCGCAAGCGCACGCTTGAAATATTGGCGGCTGCCAGCCGAGCTGGGATCGCGGGGGCTGCAATTCCTGCCCTTTTTGATTATCAGGTGGGTGCGGCGTCCGTTGCGGTGCCAGGGGTGGTGCCCGGGGTGGTCCCTGGAACAGTTCCTGGAGCAGTCTCTGGAGCGACGCCTGGTGTCGGTATAGGGGCCATTCCTACCAAAGTAGCCCCAGCAACCCCATCTAGGACGGCAGCGACCTCTGCGGCATCCGCTGCCGCCGCCGTGGGCTCTGCAGAGCAGGTGGAGGTGATCAATTATGAAGATGCGCAGCGTTCGCCGTCGCGGTTCAGGGCCACCCATGTGCGGTCGAGCAGCGCTCTTCCCGCAACCCAGTTTGGACTCCGTCCGGTGGCCCAGGCATACTTTCCTCGACCACAGCATACATCCCCACAACAGCAGCCCTCCAGCCTGCAGTTCCACCATTGGAAGCCCAGTCCACGGCAGGAGGACAAGCGAAAGCAGCTGGAGCGCTCCCCAATTGCAAAGGTAAAGGCAGAGCACCTGAGCCCGACGCCAGCTCCGTCCCCGTCGGTGGTTGCAGCTGGGACAATGCAGCAACAGCAGCAGCGACGGCGGGCGACACACATGAGGCACCGCTCTGAGGCTGCCATTCCATCAGTCGCGAATCAGCGATGGAACAGGTCAGACGAGGGAGTGTCTATTCTGGCAAATATGGCAAGCGAGCGCAGCAAGCACGACGTGGGATATCTGCTCACAGCAGATAGATCGCCAGCCAGGGGAGCGCCCCCACCAGTACAGCCCTCAAATACACAGCCACCACCTCAAGGACAGGGCCAAGGACAGGGCCAAGGACAGGGCCAAGGACAGGGACACCCAGGGCCAATGCAGCACAAAACACCCTAGTGCTTTCTCTTTATTCTATTTAATCATCGTCACTATCGCCAGAGGCGGCCTGCTCCTGGAGCGCCTCCTCAGCGGCTTGCTCGTACTCTTCAAGGTCGAGCCCAAGGTCTCGCTTGTGCAGCACACTCAAAGCCTTGTCGAGCTCGGCAGCCAACCCCTCAATGACCTTGTCACTGGCGTACTGGATGAAAAGTGCATAGTCTTGAAGCCAGATTTTACGGTAACACAGGTGCTGGTCGTTTTCAAAAACCTTTAGTAGATGCACAAGGCAGTTTAGAATCGCGGACCGGCCAGCTTGGATCGTGCGCAGCACGTCCTTCCAAACGGCAAGTGTGAGCTTCCAGTTGCGGTAGAGCGGAAACACTAGCGACCGGCGCGTGCAGCTCACTACTAGCTCATTGACCTTTGAAAAGGGTAGTAGGCAGCTCATGAGGGGGCACAGCTTGCCCACGCACCATGCGCTCTCGACGGTGACGTCCCCTGTATTTGTCCTGTAGTCGTATGCCTGGCCAAACAGCAGGCCGACAAGCCCCACATATGTGCTCTTTGGTTCAGTAGCAATTATTGACCGCTTGTCGAGCTGGGCTAGTCGGTCCTGATCCTGCGGCGGCTGCTGCCACTCCCATCGCTCCAATTCGGATATCATTGGGTTCTCATACAAGTCGCTGAAATAATAATCGGGGTCAAACGCTAGACAAACCTTGGCGTCTTGGTCTCTTTTATCTTGTAGAGAAGAGTGCTCACAGTCCAACAGCTCGTTGATCTCGTTGCCAGCTTCGACGCTAACCGCGACGATCTCATTATAGTTGTTGTTGAAGCCATATTTGGGGCCAAGCAGCGGTTCGTGCACAGTTTGCTCAATTTCCTCAAAGTCCACATGCTCGTCCACGGCCTCGGGGTCGAGCTCCTCGATCTTGGGGCCCTGTTTACGAGCCAGCAGCTTTGACAGCATCTCGAGATCAGCAAAATGCTGGCCAGGCTGCTTTTTGGAGATCTGGCATTTAACAGTGGCAGTTTCCAGATCATAGCCTGAGTTCATGTGCTCGTCCTCGACCAGTTCCCCGGGCAGGTGCAGCCTCAGGTAGTAGGGCGGGAGCGAAAACACAAATAGGTCGCCCTCGACCTCAAACTGGATCTGAGAAGCCTTTATGTAGGGTGCCCTGATGTCCACATATAAAAATCGATCAGTCTGTCTGATGGAAAACTGTGGAGTGATCATTTAGAATTTGTAAACTTTTTTGCTCTCTCAATGAACCCTCGTGTCTACTTTGATATTACGATTGGCGGCCGTGATGCTGGCAAGATTGTCATGGAATTGTACAAGGACATTGTCCCCAAGACCGCCGAAAACTTCCGTGCCTTGTGCACCGGTGAAAAGGGCAAGGGCGCCAAGGGCAAGCCTCTGTGCTACAAGGGAAGCACCTTTCACAGAGTTATCAAGGACTTTATGATCCAGGGCGGTGATTTTACCGCCGGAAATGGCACTGGAGGCGAGTCGATCTATGGCGACAAGTTCGAGGACGAGAACTTTGAGAAACTGCACGCCAAAAAGTTCTTGCTGAGCATGGCAAACTCGGGCCCCGGCACTAATGGGTCCCAATTCTTCATTACCACCAGCACTCCTTCTCATTTGGACGGCAAGCATGTCGTGTTTGGTGAGGTGATTGCCGGTAAGGGCCTTGTGCGCGAGATTGAAAACACCCCTACTGGCGCTCAAGACGTTCCCCAAGAGCCGGTGGTGATTGCAGACTGTGGCGAGTTTGAGGGCGAGCTGCCTGTGACCACCGATGCTACTGGCGACAAGTACGAGGACTACCCCGACGATGAGCCAAGCAGCAACACCGGCAAGGAAGAAGAGGATATCAAGCAGGGCTTGCTGATTGCCGAGCAGATCAAGACTCTTGCCACTGGGCAGTTCAAGGCCGGTAACAAAGAGGTCGCTCTTGCCAAGTACAAAAAGGCCCTGAGGTATGTGTACCAGTACGATGTTGATTCTACTCACAAGCTATATGCTCTATTTGAGAAGCTCAAAGTGAGTCTTCAGCTCAATGTTGCTCTCCTGAGCCTCCAGCTGGGCCGCCCCACGTCTGAGGTCAGGACTGCCGCCTTGGGGGTGCTTCAAAACGACAATTCACAGCCTGGCGACAAGGCAAAGGCCCACTTTCGTCTTGGCGTGGCGCTCAAGAATGCTCGCGATTTTGACGGTGCTCGCGACGAGCTCAAAGCCGCCCAGGCGTTGATGCCCTCTGATGGCGGTATCCAGGCCGAACTCCAGGCGGTGCAAAAGTCTCTAGAAGCGCGCAAACAGAGCGAGCGTGCTGCCTACAGTAAATTTTTTAGCTAGGCGAGTCTAAAATCTCTTGAAAACGCGTTTTGAAAAATCGCTTATCCATGCACGCACAAGTGCTCACAGTCGAATGGCACGAGGAAGGTGCGCCTATTTATTCCGTCGACATCAACCCGACAAGTGACTTGTTGGCCACGGGTGGGCAGGACTTTCGCGTACTTATATGGAAACTGGTTGGATCGAAGGTTGAACATGTGGCTACCCTTGAGGAGCATCTTGCTACCGTAAATTGCGTGCGGTGGAGCCCTTGCGGCTCGATGCTCGCCAGTGCTACCGACGGTGGCAGCTCATATGGTGCCCAGGTGCTGGTTTGGGCGCTCGAGGGCCAAAAATGGAGGGCACGGCATCGAATGCAAATTCCTCGAGATATCTACGACCTGGCATGGAGCCCCAGTGGCAACGAGATTGTTACGTGTGGAACAGACTCCAAGGTGCGGATATTGGACGTGAAAAGTGCCAAGCCCGTGAGTGAATGGGCGACGCACACGCACTATGTCCAAGGTGTCGCATGGGATCCGCTCGGGGTATTTATTGCCTCGCAGGGGATGGACCGCATGCTTGTTGTGCGCACACTTTCATCCAAAGCGCTGCAGCGCGTCAAGGAGGCGAACGTTGACAGTGCCCAGATCTCGTTTCTTGATGAGCATGCCTCGAGCTACTTTAGGCGGCTAGCGTTCACCCCCGATGGCCAATTTCTGATCTGTCCCTGCGCGCAGTATGCGTCAAGCGCCAGCGCCGAGCCGCAAAATTGCACGCTGGTGTTTTCACGCAGCGGGCTGGCAAATAGCAAACCGTGTATGGTGTTGCCAGTGCGGGGAGCCTCAATTGCGGTTGCATGCTCCCCCAGGCGGTACAAGAGTGAGCGCAAGCTGGTCGATTGCGACTATGCGTGCGTGTTTGCCGTGGTGACCCAGACACTAGTTATCGTGTACAGCACGCAGCAGCAGGAGCCGCTGTGCGTTGTGGGGGATCTACACCCTACGTCTTTTACAGATTTAAGCTGGTCGCGGTGCGGCACCAAGCTGATTCTGAGCTCTATGGAGGGGTTTTGCTCGCTGATTGAATTCGATGAGCTCGACGTGCTCGAGGCTACAGAGGCGCCCCCCGCGCCCCCCGCAGAGCCCGAGCAGGCCACAATCAACACGCTCGTGGCCCGAAGAAAGAGGTGATTTTGTTTATTGACTAGCTGATTGGTTTTGTCATCATGGAAAAGTCACTCGACGAGATCATTGCTGGCAAGGCGAGCGAGCGCAGCGGTCAGCGCAAGTCGGGGCGCAAAGGGCGCGGGGGCAAGGGCCCCATCAAGTCTGGCCGTGAAAACTCGCGCTCGGGCGGCAGCAAGACCGTCAAGGTAACAAACCTCCACATTGACATTTCCGAGGACGACTTACGCGATCTGTTTAGGCAGGCAGGCCCTGTTATCGATGTGAGGATGGAGCGCAACAGCGAGAGCAACGTGGCGTGGGTCCAGTTTGAGTTCGCGGCCGACGCGACGGTCGCGCTCGGCAGGTTCAACAACCGCAGCGCGGCAGGCAAGATTATCCGCGTGAGCTCGGTCAGGTCGCTCGGCGAGTCGGGCAGCGCGTCGCTCGGCGAGCGCCTCGGCGGCTCCTCGGGCGGCTCCTCGAGCGGCTCTAAAAAGAAGCGCGATCGCAAGCCCAAGCCCAGGGCAAAGACCGCAGAGGAGTTGGACGCCGAGTTGGACTCTTATATGGCCGACGAAAAGCCCCAGGAGGAGGAGGCCCAGGCCTCGAGCAGCCAGTCGGTGCCTGCGCCCCAGGAGGAATTAATGATTGAGTAGATTAGCGGTTAGAACTGGACAGTTATGTGGCCTTTTGGCAGGGGAGGGGGGAGGCGTAGACGGTGAGGGATTTGCGAGCAACGGCTGCTACCCTCCCCTCATTTGGTGCGTTCCCTTGCATTGCCAGGTCTCTAAGCAATCTCGCTTAGCTGCACGGATTCATGCACCCTGTCCTGGAACCTGTGGTACCAACAAACGAGCTCGCAATTTTTTGGCTTTGTTTTAAAGCTCTGCTTTGGAGGCCCCCAATCGCGGCTCGGCACTGATGCGGCCCCCAAATCGATCTTATCACACATCTATGCAGGACGTCATGGCGCAGCTGTCAAACAGCAACTCCCCAAAAGTTGCTCCAATCTAAAATATATTCAAATCAGTGGCAAGACGACCCGTAATTACTCCTATCCCGTTTTGGTTATTCCGGATTCATCCGTGATGCAATACCTCGAGCAGCTCTCTCATGCATGTGCACATGCACCAGCAAACCGTCGCACCCACGTATAAATACCTCCTCCAAATGAAGGGCACACCCCACACAAATGGTCAAAGCAAAGATTGGATTCACTTTTGATATCGACGGCGTACTCATCCGCGGTGGTGAGGCCCTCGAGGGTGCACGTGCTTCACTCGAGCTTCTCAACAGAGTTTCGGTGCCCTGGATCCTGTTGACCAACGGTGGCGGCATGTCTGAAAACGACCGCGTGGCCGACCTCAGCCGCAAGCTGGGTATGCCCATCAAGGCCGACCAGTTTATGCAGAGCCACACCCCGTTCAAGGACATGGTAACTCGCTATGACCGCATTTTGGTGGTTGGCGGCGACAAAGACACCTGTCGCGATGTCGCCTACGAGTATGGCGCCAAGGAGGTGGTGATCCCCACCGATATCGTTGCTTCGTTCCCCGACGTTACCCCCTACCCTGGCCACACCCACACGCTGTGCGAGGACCAGCACAAGCTCAAGAACCCTGAAAAGCCCTTTGACGCGATCTTTGTGTTTGCAGACTCGCGCGATGCAACCACAGACACCCAAATCATTGTGGATCTGCTCTTGTCCGAGGGAGGTGTGTTTGGCACCAGGGCCCAACATCAGACCAAACCCAGCGTGCCGATTTACTTTAGCAATGGCGATCTGCAATGGATGACGGAGAGCGACCTGCCCCGTCTGGGCCAGGGCGCAGTGATTGCCATGGTTGAAGCCCTCTTTAAGCAGCTGACCGGCAGCGAGCTCGAGAGCACAATTATCGGCAAGCCGACCAAAATCACCTACGACTATGCGACCAAGGTACTCAATGAGTGGTGCAAAGATGAGAAGCTCGACAAAATTTACATGGTGGGTGACAATCAGCACAGCGACATTCGCGGTGCTAATGACTATGGCTGGGAGTCCATTCTTGTGCGCACTGGAGTGTACAAGGATGGTGACGAGATGGTGACGAACCCTACCCACATTGTGGACAATGTTTGGGCGGCTGTAACCAAAGGGCTCGAGGCCAACAATCTGCTGATTCCCAAAGAGGCTTCCAGGGAGGTGCCGGAGGTTCCACTGCACTTGACGACGGGAATCTCCCAGCCGACCAAACGCAAGGCCCTGGTTCACTCTGTTCACGACGCTACTGAGCCCCCGGTTGCTCCACTCGCCGTGTCGGCAACCAGCACTGTTTAGATATTTATACCACTACTACTACTACTACACACACACAAACGCTGTGCGGATTATGGGAGCTGACATGGCTCTCTTGGAGCACAGCATGCTCAAACAGATGGATCTTGTGACGATGCAGCTGCCTGTCGAGCTTCCACAAGTGCCTGCTAGCGAGATAGACCACCTTGTAGCGTCCAACTGCCCTGCAAAGTTTTCCCAAAGTCCTTTGAGCGTTGATCCTCAAAAGGTGTTGGATTCAATTAAAGATACGATTGTCCAAGTTGCAGTTACTCCGTTGGGGAATGCCGACGCGCCCCTTGGCGACATGTTTGTGCAACCATACATCACCGAGATGACCGTGGCTCAACTGCTGGGCAAGCTGGAGAAACAAGACAACAGCACCAAAGTTTACTACATGCAGAGCCAGGATGACAATCTCAACAAGGAGCTAAGGCACTGCGCTATCCCGCGCGATCTCCCAAGTATCAAGCGTGAATGTCCGCTTTTGGCGAGAGCAGGCCCGCCTGAAGCGGCGAATCTATGGATCGGCGGCCCGCGCACAAGGTCCAGGCTGCACAATGACAATTATGACAATATTTTTGTTCAGCTGCACGGCCAAAAGCGCATCTATCTGATCCCCCCCTCGCACGTGTATGGGGTGCACGAAAGGTTCCTGGTACCCAAACGCTATACGTTCGAGGGCGAATTGGTTGACGACGAGGACGACATGCCGCGAGTCTTGTTTCCCACGGTGGATCCGTCAGATCCCCCTCTAAACGACGCGGCGTACAGCGCGGCCAAAGTCTACAGCGTGACCCTGCAAGCCGGGGACGCACTATTTATTCCGGCGCTGTGGTACCACCAGGTGGAAATTATCAGCGACGAGCTCAACATGTCGGCCAATTATTGGTATGCACCAAACCCGGTGAACGCGCTGTGGCCCATGTGGGACTACCTACGCTCGAGCTCGCTGGTACTGCGGGGCGAGCACGACGACGTGTACTTTAGTTAGATTTTCAGGTCGTAACTCGAGTGGCTCATAATCAGTCTTCCGTTGGGCAGGTCGTTAAAGTCTGCCCTGTCGTAGCCGGCCTCGAGGGTTGATACGAGCCCGGCCTTGAGGTGGCGGTGCGCGAGCCGGTCCCTGAGGACTTGCTCGTCCTGCACATAGAGCCAGCGGTCGTCCCAGTACTGGGCAAGGTCTCGCCAGCCGTCCTGGTCTAGCAGGAGGTAGTTGCCCTCAAAGATCACGATATCTGTGGACTCGCGGATGGTCACGCCGTCTGGGTTGGGGTCCTTTTGTGCGTGGTCAAACGAGGGGCACACCAGCGGCTTGCGGGTGTGCAATTGAGCCGCAAACGCCTGGATTTTCAACAAGTCAAACGTAAAGGGGGCACCTCTGAATTTGTGGGCGGCCTCGGGGTCGTCAAACTTGTCGAGCTCGTGCCGATAATAGTGGAACCCGTCCATGGCAACCACCTGCACTTTGTGGTTACGAGTGTTGAGCGCCTCGGCGACCTGCTGGGCAATGGTAGTTTTGCCGGCGCCGGGCGGCCCGGAAATGGCAATGACGAGCCTGGCACCGGCCGGCTGCGCCTGCACCCGCCGCCCGACCCGATCCACCAGCTCTGCGATTAGTGTCATCTTGACAATCTTGCATGAACGACTTTCGAAGCGATGTTGTTACGCTGCCCACGCCTGAGATGGTCCAGGCCATCTCCAGCTGCTCGTGGGGCGATCTTGTGATCAACGAGGACAAGACAACCTCGGACTTTTTGGCCAAAATGACCCAATTGACCGGCAAGGAGGCCGCCTCGTTTATGGTCTCTGGCACGATGGCCAATCAGATCGGCGTGAAGATCAACCTGCGCGACGCCCCATACTCGCTGGCATGCGATCAAAGAGCGCACATTTATGCCTACGAGGCGGCGGGGTTGGCCACTCTGAGCCAGGCGATGGTGACCCCAATCATGCCCAAGAACGGGCTGTATCTGACGCTCGAGGACATTGAGCCGCGGATTGTAGATGACGACGTGCACCACGCGCCGACCAAGCTAATTGCGCTCGAGAACACGCTCTCGGGCGTAGTGATGCCGATCGGGGAGATTAGGCGCATCTCTGAGTTTGCCAGATCGCGCGGGATCCGGATGCACCTTGATGGCGCACGGTTGTGGAACGCCCATGTTGCCACGGGGGTTGCCATTGCCGAGTACTGCCGGCACTTTGACACTGTGTCGCTCTGCTTCTCCAAGGGGCTGTGCACGCCCGTGGGCAGCGTGCTGGTGGGGGCAGCCGCGGACATCAAGCGCGCCGACTGGTTCCGCAAGCAGACCGGCGGCGGGATCAGGCAGTCTGGGTGGCTTGCTGCATGCATGCAGGTTGGTCTCGAGCAGGTTTTGCCCAAGCTGGGCGAGACCCACGCGCTGGCGAAATGGCTTGCCGGCGAGCTCAATGCGCTGGGCATTCCGCTCCAGCTCCCATGCGACACGGCGTTTGTCGTGTATGATGCGGCGGCAGCGGGCGTGGATCCTGCCGAGGTGCAAAAGCTGGCCGAGTCGCGCGGGCTCAAGGTGTGGGGCGAGCGGCTGTGCATCCACGCGTCAATCACGCGGGAGAATGTAGAAAAGTTGGTTGGTGTTTTCAGAGAGCTCAAGCGCTAGCTCCAGCGCCAGCGCCGCGTCACGTGACCGACCCACACAAAATAAACATAGCTTAGGCGCCGCCCTCCCCTTTAGCATGCCGTTTTTCGCCCGGCTGGCCTCGCGGTTCAGCGGAAACGGGACCCTGGCGTGGGCTGCAACGAGCGACGACACGGCGTGCCCCACGAGCCGGCAGCTCTACGAGCTGAGCACGCTCACATACAAGAGCAGCGCGTGCGCCGAGATCTGCGGCGTGCTGGAGAAGCGGCTCAAGCAGGGCCCGCGCGCGTGGCGCAACACGACCAAATCGCTCGCGGTGTGCAAGCACCTGCTGATCCACGGGTCGCCGCAGATGGTGCAGTGGGCGGCGCACAACACGGCGCTGTTTGCGCAGCTCGCGGGCATTAATTTCAAAAACCACGCCGCGCTGATTGCCGACCTGAGCGGGCAGGTGCAGGAGCTGGCGTCCAATGCCGACAAGCGGGCCGCCGAGAAGCAGGCGTACGAGCGCACGCGGCAGCAGGTGCGGACGTCGATCGGCCGCAATAGCACGTCGCGCAACACGCTAGAGATTGTGCGCAACCTCGAGGACGAGCGGGCGCCGCCGCCGCGGGCTTCTGAGGGTGGGCGCATGTCCTTGTCTGCCGAGTTGGGAGCGATTCAGGAGGAGGGTGCGTAGGAGGAGAGAGCCGTTATTTAAGATAATTATAGAGTATAGGGAGCCCATTAAGCTCCAAAGAAGCCCTTACCTCTTTACAAAACGGGGCTTTGGATCAACACTCGGCATCGTACCAGCATAATTGTGTAGCAGCACCGGCAGCTTCATACTGGGCTTGAGGGCCGTCTGTGCATCGCCCAGCAAACGCGCCAGCACGTTCTGAGTCTTGAGCGCGACGCGCCACTCGTGGTCGCTGAGCTCGAGCTCGAGGCCCGGCGCGTTGAGCCGCTCGCGCTGCATGTACTGCAGGTCGAGCAGCAGCTGCGCGGCGAGCTCGTGCTCGGTGCCGTTGGCGGCGGCGGCGAGCTCGTCGTCGTCGACAAAGTGGCCCGGCGCCCACCGCAGCAGGGCGCTCATGTCGATCTCGTCGCCCGGGGCGGGGCCGAGCTCCTTTTGGGGGCCGAGCTGCGGGCGCTCGTCGCGCGGTGCGTCGTCGGGCGCCTGCTGGGCCTTGGCCTGCCACACGGCGGTGGTGTCCTCGACGGCGGCGAACGCGCCGGCGTCATCGCGCGTGGGCGCGAACGACGACGAGTACACTGGCTGCTCGATCCAGCGAGAATGGGCCAGCGGCGTCTGGCTGGGGGCCGTCAGGCTGGCCACCAGCTCGGTGGGGTGCGCGCCCGGGTGCGGGATGCGCGCGTTCATGGGCGACGCAAACCCCAGCGTCGTCTCGGGCGTCGAGGCAATGTGCGGGAGCAGCTTGGTCGTGTGCACGGTGCCGTGCACCTCGAGGTCGCGCGAGTCGAGCGAGCTGCGGCCCGTGGTGCTCGAAAAGACCGGGCCGCTGCTGGTCAGCGCAAACAGCGACTCGCCGTACACCTCGTCCACGTCGGCAAAGATTTTCGTAAACGCCGAGCTGATGTTGGCCATAAAGTGGTCGCCCGTGTTCTCGGGGCCGCTGGGCTCGAGCTGCCCGAGCCGCGCCGCTTCTCGCAGCAGCAGGTCCGCGGCAAACTGGAAAACGTTGCTGATTGCAATGTAGCGCGGCGTGCCAATGTCTTCGCGCGCGAGCGACCGGCTGGCGGCCGCTTTGAGGTCGCCGTACAGCGCGAGCGCGTTCGCGTAGGCGTCCGACGCGAGCTGTTCGCGGATCGTACCTTTTTCTAGCGCCTCGTCCAGCAGCGCGCTGCCCAGAGGGTGTCCTCCAAGCGCCTGGCAGTACTCTTTGAGGTCCATGTGTCAGCGTCCCATCTCCCATCTGAAGGTAAGCTCGCTCAGCTCACCCCAATGTCCTCGGAAGACGAATACGTCGAGCCAACAAAAGATACCGGCTACGCCTGGGAAGAGCAGTACCACCGGTCATGGGACGTGGTGCAGGAGGACCAGACCGGAACGCTCGACAACCTCGTCACCACGCTGGAAACGCGCAAAAAGCGCACCGCCAAGCCCGCGAGCGCCGTGCGCCGAGGAATCATCCGCAACGTCGTCCTGCTGCTCGACTTTACTCTCGCAATGACCGACACAGACATGCGCCCCACGCGGCAGCAGGTGGAGATCTCGCAGGCGGTGAACTTTACGAGTGAGTTCTTTAACCAAAACCCCATCTCGCAGCTGGCAATTATTGTGATGCGCGACGGGCTCGCGCAGCTCGTCTCGCCGCTCGGCGGCAACCCGCACGACCACATCAGGGCGCTGCAGGGGCTGCGCAAGCTCGAGCCCAAGGGCGTGCCCAGCCTCGGCAACGCGCTGCAGATGGCCCAGGCGGTCGTCCACCACGTGCCCTCGCACTGCTCCAAGGAGGTGCTGCTGGTGTTTGGCGCGCTCATGTCCAACGACCCCATGCCCATCCAGCCCATCATCGACGACCTGGTCAAAAACAAGCTGCGCGTGCGCATCATTGGCCTCGCCGCGCAGGTCGCGGTGTGCACAACCATCGCCAAGGCCACCAATTTCAACGACGCCTCGGCCTACAGCGTGGCGCTCAACGAGGACCACTTTAGCCAGCTGTTTATGGCCACCACGACGCCGCTCGAGGAGAACACGCTGAGCTCGTCGACCTGCACACTGGTCAAGATGGGGTTCCCGCGCCGCGAGGCCGGCCCGCCAAGCCTGTGCGCGTGCCACGCGCGGCTCACCAAGACGTCCTTCATCTGCCCGCAGTGCAGCACCAAGGTGTGCACGCTGCCCACGTCGTGCCCGGTGTGCAGCCTGACGCTGATCCTCAGCACCCACCTGGCGCGGTCGTACCACCACCTGTTTCCGCTGCAGACGTTTGAGGAGCGGCACGGCTCGACGGTGTGCTTTGGGTGCCGCCAAAGGGCCACTGACGTGTATTTTGAGTGCCCCAAGTGCTCAAACGGGTACTGTTTGGGCTGTGACGTGTACTGCCACGAGACTCTTCATAATTGTCCTGGGTGTTTATGACGCGGTGGCCCACAGGACAGGAATCGCAACCCTACCTCCCTCTGTCCATGACATTGGTGCAAAAAATAGAGGCACTCAATCTAGCCCCAAACTGCATAACCCAGGCAATGGCCAGCATCCTGCCCCACTGCTACGCTCCAGGCAGCGAGCGGGACAGGATGTGGGTCGCCGTGCAGCTCGCGCACTGCGACTACTCCCTCACCGGGATCGCGTTCCCCGAGACGTGCCTTCACGAATCCCAGCTCGACACGTGCATGGCCGTCCTCGAGACCCGCCCGCAGTGGTGGACCACCTACTACCGGTACCACCAGTCGCTGAGCATTGTGTGCGAGGAGTACCGCGTGGAGGCCGAGCACGGCGTGCTCAAGGGGCTCCTAAACGAGTTTTCCAGTGCCCTCGACGGGCTGCTCAAGAGCACCGAGGCGATCGAGCGCGTCACGCAGCAGGCCCAACGCGAGGCGCTCGATGCCGCGCGCGAGATTGCAGCGCTCACACAGCACACGCGGGCGCTCGAGCAGCAGCTGGCGCAGGCGCAAGGCGCGGCCGACTCGGTGCACGGCCTGCAGCAGGAGATCCTCGGCGCCGCGCTCAACGTGTCTGCGCTCACCACCGGCACGGCGCGGGCGCTGGGTAGCCTGCGGTGGGTGTTTGCGGTGCTCGAGTGCGCTCCGTTGGTTGTGGGCGTGCTGGTGCTGCTCGCGGTGCTCAGGGCGCTTCCGCCGCGGCAGTCGCAGCAGTCGCAGCAGCCGCGCGCGCGCGCGCGCGTGGGTCTCTTTTAAATTATGCTAAAATACACTACTGAATGCTAGTTCTGAACGGGTTGCGGCCGGGGCTGTGGAAGTTGAACCCGCCGGTGTTGTTTGGTGCCTGTGCTTGGGGTTGCGGGTGCTGCTGAGGGTGTACCTGCGGCTGAGGCTGTACTTGCGGCTGTTGGCTCTGCCTGAACGGATTGGCATGGGCGTGCACTGGTGCGGCAGAGTTGCGGAACGGGTTGAACCCAGTAGCCTGCCCCGTTAGCTGGCCCGTTAGTTGGCCCGTTAGTTGTCCATTTAGCTGTCCAGTCGGCTGTCCTGTAATTTGGCCCATCGGCTGCCCCGGCTGGCCCGTCAGTTGCGGCTGAAAGTTAAACGACTGCTGGCGCTGCAGCTCGCTCATCTGGGCCTGCTGCTGCTGGATCTGCGCCGCATTTGTGTTGTAGTAGGGGTCTCCCGTGAGCAGGTCCACCAGGGGGGCCGGCGAGGTCTGTGCAGGTGCCGCGGGTTGAGTGTACTGGTACTGTCCGGTGAGAGATTGTTGAAGAGCTTGTGGGGCCTGTGGTTGTGCCTGTGGTTGTACCTGGGGTTGGGCCTGGGGCTGGAATTGAGGTTGGAACTGTGCCGTAGGTTGGAATTGCGTTTGGGGTTGAGCCGGTTGAGCTTGGGCCGGTGGGGACTGAAACTGAGGCATTTGAGGCTGGAATTGAGCCGCTTGGGGCTGAACCTGCGCCTGAGCCTGCACCTGCGCCTGAGCCTGCGGCTGCATAAACTCCAGCTCCGCCTGCTGCCTCTGTAATTGATCCTGCAACTCCCTGAGGCCCTCCCGCTTCCCCAGCTCCGCCTTGCTGCTCTTGTGCGCTTGCTTCTCGGCAAGATACTGTCTCCTGTTGATGTCAAAGTCAGGATCATTCAGATACACCTCCAAACTCGACACCAGCGACGTCGGGGCGTGCTTGATGTTGGGCACGTGCAGCTTGGTCCGGTACTCGAGATTCTTGGCCACCTTGAGGAACGCAATCACCTTGGACGTGAGCCGCGTGAACCCCTTGTACACCTCGAGCGCAATCTCCGCGTCGTACCGGCTCAGCTCGAAAAAGTGCTCGAGCAGGTTGATCACCCCCTCGTTGAGCACCTGGAAAAGCGACAGCAGGTCGTGCACGAGCAGGTGGAACGCCATCAGCGTCACGTCGTTGTCAATGTCGCGCTCGTCAAAGTGGCACTTTATCAGCGCGTCGATCTGCACAATCACGCTCTCGCACTCGCGCAGCAGCCCCTTGTCCACGCTGAGCCCGTGCAGCCGCGACTTGCCCTTTTGCTTGTACCGGGCGAAATCCACCTTTGTGTCCTTGAATTGAGCGGCCCGCGTGCCCAGGTACCGCGCGTACCGGCCGAGCCCCGCGGCCTGGCGCGCCACGTCGTCGTCCAGCTCCAGCATCCGCGGGTGCCTGCTCAGAAACCGCAGCGTGGCGTCCTGCTGGCCCTCCCGGATCATGATGTGAAGCACAATGAGCGCTTTGTAGCTGGTGGTCCACGTGGGGCTGCGGCTCAGGCACCGGCTGAGCGCGTCCATCACCTGCTCGAATTCGTGCGCCTTGAACGTGCTCTCGAGCAGCGGCTCGATGTACTTGGCCTTGGGCGCGGCCACCTTGGGCTTGGTCGCTCCTTTGACTAGCCGTTGCATGGTTAAGTCAGCGTGGCTGGAGCGTCTCGAGAGGCCGGCGATGGGATGCGGGGCAAATGTAATTCAAGTGCAGTTGTTTTTTTTGCTGTGGGTAAATTGGGGAAACCGAGGTTTTGACGATTGACTTGAACTCTTGCTGCTCTATATTGTAGGTTCCTAATTGTAGTTTCTATACGTTCCACTCGTACGCACTTGTCCACCCGTACGCACTTGTTCACCCGTACGCACTTGTCCACTTGTACGCACTTGTCCACTTGTACGCACTGTACGTTCCTACTTCCAACTACACACCCTCCCAACGCTTACCATGCTCGTGCTGGCCCTGCTCGGGACTGCCCTAGCTGTCAAGGAAGAAGTATTTCGAAAATGCAATCAAAACCCCTTTTGTGCTCGCAATAGGCACTATGCAGAGCAGCAATCTCTGCAGCATTTCGACAGCCCATATACCCTGACCTCCCTCACATTTGGCGACACCGTGGAGGGTACACTGGTCAAAAGCACGCCCCATTTGCAGGTTGACCTCGACTGGAAGCTCGAGTTCCTCGAGGGAATGGTCCACCTGGTTGTGGATGAGCCCGTCGAGAGGCGCCAGAGCGCAATCAAGCCCAATATCGCAAAACCGCGCTTCTCGCCCGCACCATTTATGCTCGACTGGTCAAACTACCCCGCAGAGACAAAATTCCAGCACAAGCAGACCGAAAATGCCGTCGACCTGACCTCGGGCGACCTCCAGGTGCACATCCAGCTGGCCCCGTTCAAGCTCAGCCTACTCGTCAATGGCACCGAGCAGATCGCCCTAAACAGCGAGTCACTGCTCAACTTTGAGCACGCCAGGCGCGAGGGCGCCGACGAGCGCAACCTGTGGGAGTCGGACGTCGGTGCCTGGTCAGATACATTTGACGTGTTTACCGACACAAAGAGCCGCGGCCCAGAGTCGATCGGCCTGGACATTGCATTCCCCGGCTACCAGCACGTCTATGGCATCCCCGAGCACGCCGACTCGCTCAACCTGCGCACCACAACCGGCTCGGAGCCGTACCGTCTGTTTAACGTGGACATCTTTGAGTACGAGACAAACAGCCGCATGCCCATGTACGGTTCGATCCCTTTCATGGTTGCCCACAAGCAAAACCAGGCGGCCGGGGTGTTTTGGCTCAATGCGGCCGACTCGTACGTTGACATTCACCGGTCCGCGAGCGGTACCACCACCCACTGGTTCTCCGAGACGGGTGTATTGGATGTGTACCTCCTTGTTGCAGAGACCCCTGCTTCTCTTCTTAAGGCCTACTCGAGGCTCACGGGCACGGCGGCCCTGCCCCAGCAGTTTGCCACGGCATACCACCAGTGCCGCTGGAACTACAACTCCGAGGCGGATGTGCTGGACGTGAATGCCAAATTCGACAACAACGAGATCCCCTACGATGTGATTTGGCTCGATATCGAGTACGCAATCAACAAGCGCTACTTTACCTGGAACGAGGACACGTTCCCCGACCCCACGCGGATGCTCGGCCAGCTCGACCAGCAGTCGCGCAAGCTGGTGGCGATTATCGACCCGCACATCAAGGTTGGAGCCGAGAACAAGGTCTACAACGGCCTCAAGCAGCACGATATCGCCTTGCGCGACGCCGGCGGCCGCATCTTTGAAGGGCACTGCTGGCCGGGCAACTCCATCTGGGTCGACGTGTTCAACCCCCTGGTCCAGAGCTACTGGAACTCGCTCCACGCCATGGGCGGCGAGCTCGAGGCGTCGAGCCCCAACCTGCACATCTGGAACGACATGAACGAGCCGAGCGTCTTTTCCGGCCCAGAGACAAGCGCGCCCAAGGACGTTGTCCACTATGGCGGCTGGCAACACCGCGACGTCCACAACCTCTATGGCCAGGAGTTTATCAACCGGACATTCGAGGCAATGTACAGCCGCTACAATGGCGAGCAGCGGCCATTCGTCCTCACGCGCTCGTTCTTTGCCGGCGCCCAAAAGATCGCGGCCATGTGGACCGGCGACAATATGGCCGAGTGGGCCTACCTCAAGCAGGCGATCCCCCAGATCCTGACCCTGGGGACCGTGGGCATGCCGTTTGCCGGCGCCGATGTGGGCGGCTTCTTTGGAAACCCTGGGCAGGAGCTGCTGCTGAGATGGTATCAGTCGGGCATCTTTTACCCGTTTTTCAGAGCGCACGCCCACATTGACTCGCGCCGCCGCGAGCCGTACTTGCTCGAATACCAGCAGCAAATCAAAGAGGCTATTGAACTGAGGTACAAGCTGCTGCCCACCTTTTACACGGCCTTTTACCAGGCATCCAAGGACCTCAGCCCCGTTTTGAGGCCTGTGTTTTACGAGGTCCCCGAGAACCCCGAGGCGTACGCCATTGACGACGCCTTCTTTGTGGGCGACGCCCTCTACGTCAAGCCGGTGACCGACGCCGGCCAAAAGAGCATCTCTGTATACATTCCCGAGGACGAATTCTACTACAACTACTGGACTGGCGCCAAGGTGAGCGGGCCCGGCGAGTTCACCCAGCCGGTCGACCTCGACACCATCCCCCTGTTTGCCCGCGGCGGGCGTATCCACGTGCGCCGCGACAGGCCTCGCCGCAGCTCAGAGCTAATGAGCAAGGACCCGTTCACGCTGGTGATTGCAGTTGGCAAGGACGGCACTGCGCGGGGCAGCCTCTATATTGACGATGGCATCAGTTACAAGTACCAGGACGGCGAGTACATCCTGGCCAACTTTAGCTACAAGGACGGAGCCATCTCGAGCACTGTGCAGGCCGGGTATGAGACGGATCTTCACTTTGAGCGCATTGTTGTGCTGGGCGCCCGCGCCCGGTCTGCGTCCGCGGCCGGCCAGACCTTTGACGTGCTCAGCATTGACGGAGGGTTTATGATTCGCAACCCCAAAGTCCCGGTCGCGTCAAACTGGACTATTGAACTTAGTTAGCTCTAGCTAAATGCACGACCCTCAGGACCGAGGCAGGCGCACGGTGACGCCTTCTGCGAGCGTAACCCGTTTTTTGCACCGCGTAAGCAGGCGAGGCTTGGCGCTCAACGGCCGGCTTGTCACTCTGAGTTTTCCAAATACACTTTTTATGCCTAGATGGTGTCAGCTGTGACTGCGACCAGCCACCCCCGCCCTCAGTTGCGCCTTGAGAGGGCGTTGCCTAATTAGGCGAGCTGAGGGTGCTGATATAGTGCATAACGCAATGCAGAATGCAATACATAATGCAATACACAATGCATATGCACGCCTTGATTCGTACTAATTTGCGGGCACCTCACAGCAGTACCGTTGGTGAGCATGTACACTAGGCACCAGGGTGCACATACGGCCCGTGTTTTCCACGTTAAAACGCGTTCAACGAAAAACTCTGGGCATGCACCCCTAAAGCAGGAGTCACAACGCTACATTCCAGTGGGCAAACTTTTTGGCTGGGCTTTGCGTAACCGCACTCGTTTGCGCAGGTCTCACACTTTCTACCAGAGACATTCAGCGAATAGCTCTTGGGCAGGTGCAGAAAGGAGCCAATGTCTCAGATGACGCAGGTACCCCGTTGTACCTGATACATTCCTGTAGTGTCGCGACTTGTTTCAGCGAGTATGAGAGCAATCCTGGCTCAAAACTGGGATTCGCTTGTTTTAGTGCTCTTTAACGCGCTCTGCCGCGAAAAGTGCGCGGGGCGTTTCCCTCGGTCATGCACCAATATGTATGTACAGGCACGGCCATGCACGTCCATGCGCGAGCGTGCAGTATGCACGCATGTTGGCAGGCGATACATAAACCTGACGATCCCTCTGGGCCGGGCGTCACCATGCAAGTCGCTCATTTCGCCGTTCTTTCGCTCGTTTCTGCATTCGGTGCCCCGCTCTACAAGCGCGACAACTCCACAGAGTCCGTTGCCGCCGGTGCCACGGCCAGTGCCAACGCCACAGCAGCCAACGCTACCAATGCTAGCGCTTCGGCCTTCCCCGACTTGACCCTGACCGTCACCCAGACGGTGGACGTCACCTCGTTTGTATACCCCTCCACCACTCTGACCAGCGCCAGCACTCTCAGTGCTAGCGGCGTGTCCAACTCCACCGCCTCTGCCGGTGCCGGCGCCAATGCCGGCGCTGTCGCCACAGGTGATTTGAGCGTCCCCACTGCCACCTCTGCGGCTGCTGGAGCCACTGTCACCGAGGTCGACAATGTCACAGAGACTGTTTGCACCAAGTGCACCGAGACCTCCTCGGCCAGCGAGGCCGGTGAGGCTACCACGATCACATCTGGTACCACTATCTTCACCACATACTGCCCTGCTGCCACCACATTTACTTACGGCAAGAGCGTCTACACTGTTACCCACGAGACGACTTTGACTGTGACCTACTGCCCTGATTCGACGTCGTCTGTTCCTGCCAAGGAGACTTCGAGTCCGGCTTTGGGTTCTTCTAGCTCTGCTCCTGCTAGCCCTACCCCTGCTGCTAGCTCTGCTTCTAGCTCAGCCCCTGCTGCTAGCTCTGCGCCTGCCCCTGCATCTTCTGCGCCGGCTTCTGCACCGGCATCCTCTGCACCTGCTGCACACACCCCTGCTGCTTCCGAGACCCCCTCTTCGACCGCTGTGGTCGAGGTCTCGAGCGCGCCCTCGTACGTTGCACAGGCCAACTCCGCCACCAAGCTCATGCCTGGTTTCTTTGCGGTGATGGCCCTTTTGTGCTAATCGTCTAGACATTCGACACTATAACTTATTTTGTTTACCCCAACACTAGAATCAGTGCCATCATTTGTTGTGCTTGGACGCGTTATCTGGTTGTTATGACAACGGTTTCTTGAGCGGCTTGCGAGTGGCTTTTGTGCTTTGCAAACAATAACCACTTGAACATTAACTACTCAAACAAAATGCACAAAATCAGGCCCAACGTTCACTCGCTGCAGGCCGCATACCCCTTTTTACCCCTGGATAGTGCCCCAACATCAAACCGCGAGGTTTTCACCCGCTATTAGCTTCTCTCCTCAAAGGCCCCTAAAAACTTAATCTCGTGCCGTGTTTGGGCTTATCTCGACCCCGCCTGACGCCATTCGCTAATGCGAGGGGAGAATGCAAGTATGCAGGTGGTCTGGGCCGTTGGCACTGAAACAACGCGTCTCGCCTCGAGCCCTGGCGCTTCCAGGTCTCAGAATTAACAGGGAATGACCACGCAGACGTCTGAACAAGGATCTTCATTCCTGTTTCATGTGTGACGCCTTAGCTGCAAGGGTCTATGCGGTCTTGGCAATGTCGCCGGGTGCAAACGCTCGCCAATACCCCGATAACGCAGCCTAAAACTCATTGAATTGAGCTCAGAGCTGCAACCCACCCGCTCTAGACTGCTATCACCAATGGGGCACCGACGCGCATGAGGCACGCATAAACGACGATCGCTGCAAGTACCCCTGAATTCGGTTTAAAAGGTCGAAACACCCGTCTCGTGAAACAGTAACTGCATGCACTCCACTCTTTTGATCAACTTTTCGCTCGTTGCGGCAGCTCTCCACCTGCCATTCCGCAAGCATTACCACCCAGTCCCTCACTCGCTCTCCAAGCGCAGCACCGTGACTGAGACGACCGATGGCAATGGCCTGTCGTTCATTGCCACCTTTGAGGTGGGCACTCCTGGCCAGCCCGTTGAGGTTGTTCTAGACACCGGTTCAAGCGACCTCTGGCTGGCCACCCCTGGTGTGTGCAACACTGATGCCGAGGGCAACGCGCCCCCCAATACAAACCCCATTGACTGCCGCTACACTTATGATCCCAGTAAGAGCTCGACCTTCCAAAATACCTCCAAGCCGTTTAGTATTGGTTACGGCGACGGCAGCAGCTCCACCGGTTTCTTTGCCCAGGACTCGCTCAGCATTGGTGGCGCGCAGCTTAGCGGTGTCAATCTGGCATACGCCGAACAGACGGACTCTAACCCTGTGTTTGGTATTGGGTTCCAAAAGGGCGAGTCGTGCGTGACCTGGAAGCTGGCCCCCAACAACACCATTGGCTACCGCAACACCAGCTGCACGCCATACTCCAATGTCCCAATTCAGCTCAAGGAACAGGGCATTATCTCGAGCACCGCCTACTCGATCTGGCTCAATGACCTGGGCTCGCACTATGGCAACATCTTGTTTGGTGGTGTGGACCACTCCAAGTACCATGGCCAGCTGACCGTGCTACCCATAGAGGCTGAGCCCGCTCTCTACTACAAGGACGGAAGCCCCACCCCGTTTTTCCCCAAATATACCCGCACCCTCGTCACCCTGAACCAGGTCAACTTGTACCCTGGCGATGGTTCGAGCGACATTTTGCTGCAAGGTGCTGTCCCCGTCTTGCTCGATACCGGCTCGACCCAGTGCTCGCTGCCGTCCGCCATGGTTGATGCCTTTGCCAAGACGTTTAATGCCAAGCCTGATGGGTCTGGCGGCTACTACCTCGACTGTGGCGTTACCGACAATGCCTACATTGGTTTTAATTTCCGCGGTCTTGAGATTCAGGTGCCTGCTCGCCAGTTCATCCGGCCTCTCCACGACTACAACAGCGACGTGATGGCCGATGCAGACTCACACGTCATGTACTGCTCGCTGGGCATGACCGGCCAGCTTGCCGACGAGAGCACGTTTGGAATTCTTGGTGACAATGTGCTGAGCTCCTTTTACGGAGTCTTTGACCTTGAAAACGGCGAGATTGCGCTCGCGCCCGCTATCTACAACCAGGATGCCGAGGATGTTGAGGATATCGCTGGCGAGATTCCCGGCGCCGTCCAGGCTCCTGCATACTCTTACTCGTTTGTCTCGACCTTCCAGATCAACACCGCGCCTACCGTTACTTTTAGCGCCACCCCTGTGACCACCATCACCGGCGACAGCGCCACTGTGGAGTACATTTCGGACCTCACAAACACTGCCAACCAGGATGTGTGGAACACCGTGGAGCTGGAGCGCTACGTTGTCCAGCAGATCAAGGCGGACGACAACACCAGCACCGACGACACCAATGGCATGACCGACATTGAAGGGTTCTCAATTACCGGCACTCTACCTTCGGGAATCGACTCGGTCTACACTGCCGGTGCTCCGAGTACCTTGAGTGCGAGCACGAGCGCGAGTGCGAGCACCACTGCTCCCAGCTCCAACTCTAGTGCTCCTGCCACTGCTGGTGGGTTCAACTCGACTGCTTCTGTTTCTGCGACTGCTTCCGCGACTGCTTCTGCCACCGCTTCTACTTCTCCTGTATCCGCCCTCACAACAGACTCTGCCTCTCTCGCCCCTGACCACGGTCCTGTGAGCAACGACATTGAGACTGTGACGGCCACATCCACTGTATTGACTACCTACTGCCCTGGCCCCACTACCTTTACTTACGGCGGCAGTACCTACACCGTTACCGAAGCCACTACTCTGACGGTGACCAGCTGCCCCGAGGACGCCACTGTCACTGGCACCACCACTGTGTTTACCACCTGGTGCCCTGAGCCCACAACTCTGACCCTTGCGGGATCTGTCTACACAATCACCGAGGCTACTACTCTAACTGTGACTAGCTGCCCTCCGGACTCTGCTCCTGCTTCTCCTGCTTCCACGTCTACTTCTGCTTCTGCACCTTCTGAGCCAGCATCTGCGCCCTCTGCGCCCTCTGCGCCTGCCTCTTCCTCTGCGCCTGCCTCTTCTTCTGCGCCTGCCTCTTCCTCTGCGCCTGCCTCTTCTTCTGCGCCTGCCTCTTCCTCTGCGCCTGCCTCTTCTTCTGCGCCTGCCTCTTCCTCTGCGCCTGCCTCTTCTTCTGCGCCTGCCTCTTCCTCTGCGCCTGCCTCTTCTTCTGCGCCTGCCTCTTCCTCTGCGCCTGCCTCTTCTTCTGCGCCTGCCTCTTCCTCTGCACCTGCCTCTTCCTCTGCTCCCTCCACACCCTCTGCTCCCGCAACCACTAATACCCCCGCGGCCTCAGAGCCCACCCCCGTGGAGTCGGTCCCCGCCTCAACCGGCGTCGAGACCGCAAACGCAGCCTACCAGCTGAGCCCGGCGCTCCTCCTGGGCCTTTTTATTCTTGTCTAGTTTAATCTGTAATTCTAAACTGTTTCTGCACACCAACAAAACTCTGCATGGCGTATGCACGTGGGTTAGGGCTGACTGGTCGCGAACAATCAGCCACGTAGAAAATTCCCAGCGATTACCAAAAGGTCCCAAATGACGCTGGACAGCCGTTTATTTGCCAGGGTGACAAACGCCATCTGTGCATCTGAGTGATGGGGTTTGTAGCAGTGAATGGTGGCAAAGGAGACGCACACAAACGCCCCAAATCATGCAGAATGGTCAGAAAGCTCCAAAACCCGGTGCCGCACCCGCTCACGACGTCGCTGGCCGCCAACCAGGCGTCGCTGCCCAACCCTTACGCGTTCCCCCAGCAGAAAACGCGCGCGCACCCGCCACTGGACGCGCATTTCCTGCGCAAACCAGAGCCCAGGCCGCGCGTTTTGCCAAAACTGCACTATGGCGACATCACAGAGGTGCCCACTCTCTACCCCACGATACAGGAGATGGAGTGCCCACAGGCATTTATCGACAGCATCAAAATCTACGAGAGCTATGGAATGGTCAAGATAGTCCCGCCACGGGAGCTCGACATCCCCCCGCTTGGCATAGACACCGAGCTGTACACCATGAGGTCGCGGCACCAGCTAATTAGCCAAAAGCTCACTGAGGACGAGATCCAGGTCGAGTTTTGCGGCGCTCTTACAAGGTTCCACGCCACACGAGGTGTCGTCTACAAGGCGCCCTTGATCCAAAAGCAGCAGCTCAACATGTACCTGTTTTTCCGGTCTGTGGAGCAGCGCGGTGGCATGCACGAGATCTCGAGACGCAAAATGTGGCAGCAGGTCGGCCGCGAGCTGGGATACTCGGGCAAAATCATGAGCTCGCTGAGTACCACTCTCAAAGTGGCTTATTCCAAGCTGCTGCATCCATTCAGCGAGTACTGCGCACAAAATGGTGTTAAAATTACCTGCGCAAAGCTCATGCGCTTTCGCGTGACCGACGACGAGCCCAAACAGGGCGAGCACAAACTGCCGTGCGGAATCATCGCAACCTGGGACTTTCCGTCCTCTGGCAATGACACGGCGATCATCTCGGGCTCTGAAACGGAGCGAATAGATTTGAACATGCCAAACTGGCGCAAGGGCCGCTACAGTACTCTCCGAGCGGTCGACAAGGCGCCGGCATACAACCTCAAACAGTTTCAGCAAAAGGCCCAGCTGTTTTACGACGGGTACTATCCGACGCAGCCCTCGAGCAGCGAGTTGGAGAACGAGTATTGGCGCCTGCTCCAGTCTAAAAAGGAGTGCGTGGCGGTTGAGTACGCCTACAGCATGATAGGGCAATGCGGGCTGCCCGCCAAGTGGGAGCAAAGTCCATGGCACACAAGCAATTTATCGAATAGTGACGGCTCGTTTCTCAAGTACATTGACAATGAGCGGCTCACCAACTCGTGGATCGATGCGGGCATGCTGTTTGCCACTCAAGCCTGGACGGTAGAACCGTATTTGAGCGCAATGCTCTCCTACAACCATTTGGGCGCCGCGCGTACATGGTATAGTACTCCACCCAAGTGCTTTGACCAAATGGTGGACATTATTCCCCTCCGCGATAACAACAAAATGCCCACCCCACAGCAGCTTGCGGCCAGGGGCATCAAATGCTATGGGGTCGAGCAATACCCGGATGAGCTTGTTTTTATATTTCCAGGGAGCTTTCACGCGCACTTTGACCACGGGTTCAACGTCGCGGGAAGTATCCACTACATGCAGAGCTCATGGATCGATGCGGGCAGGCACTGCCTCAAGCTATACCACAAGCTCAAACTCAGGGCGCCGTTCTCGTGGGAGCAGCTCATTGTTAACGCAGCTCACGGCACCAACCTGGGCATTCTCCAGTTTGTGCTTCCCGAGCTCGATAGAGTCAGAACGCTTTCTCGTGAATATTTTGCCAAATTTCCCAAAAGCAATCGCCCATTCACCGAGGCGCTCTGCGTCAAAACAAACCAGGTACTGTTTATGCACTATGTCGACACGCCAGAGGGCCCCGTGAATCCAGAATTCGCCGACAAAGGAAGCGGCGAGCTTGTCACCACGTATTCGGGCCCCGAGTTTTTCGACGAGCTCATGAAAATCGTCGAGCACAAGGTCAATGGCACGCACAAATACGTGAGCCATGTGTGCGACACTCTGGTAACGCGGAAATATCACACTGTGGAATCGCTTCGCAGTTTGGCCGCTCAGGCGCCAGACACCAACTGGGCAAAGTGCACTGGCATGACACTGAAATGGGCCGCAGATAGTCTAGTTTGCGCGCAACTGGACAGACTGCACAAGCGAGGCGGCGTGGCGACGAGCGGCCAGCTCGAGCAGATTGATGCATCCCTCAAACAATCTGATGCGCTCGTTGACGAGATTGGGCGCTGGATCGCACAGCCGCACCATCAAGACCTTGTCAAACAGCTGGGCGAGTTTAGCAGCAAACTTGAAAGCATCCCGCTCACCAACCCTCTGTTGGCCATTGTCAGGGACCTGTACCAGGGAGTCTTGTGGGCTCAAACTATTGCCCCAGTCGTAAAGGGACTGCTGTTTAAGGAGCAGGTGGAGGGGCTGCTCGCCGACGCTTCGCGGTATAGAGTACCGCCCGATTGTGACATTACCCAGAGCTTGCTGCAGCGACACCGCGCCGGCCAAGAGCTGCAGCCTGCGGCGGAGCGAGCCGTAGCGGGGGACCCCATTGAGCTGGACCAGCTGCGGCAGATGGTGGCCCAGGCCCAGACGGCAGCGATTGGGCAGCAGGTGTACACCCGCCTGGCTCTGCTGCTGCAAACGCTGGAGCTCGTCGAGCAAACCGGTGCTGCCGACTTTAGGCAGCGCCCGCGCTACAGCGTGGCGGTCCAGTTTCGCGCAATGCACCAGCAGCTGGGCTGGGCAGTCCTACAATGTGAGCAGTGGTTCCAGTCTCTGGGCTACCCTCCCCAGCTGTTGGCCCAGGCAGAGGCAGCCCTGCGAGGGGCGGACTGCCCTGGGGTGATGCAAGTGAGCCTGCAGCTGGTTCTGCCTATTTTGGATCGACTCCAACTGCTCCAGGTTGTTCCCGATAACATAGACGATTTCGTTCGGGCGGCCGACGGGCTCAAGCAGCTGATCAACTCGGGTCAGGTGCATCTTCTGCAGAGGTATGGGTTTATCTAGACTTTTTATTTATTTTTTACTTTACTTGAGCGCGTACCCCCCGCCCGACAAGGCAGCCCTTCTCACATAATGCTACGCGTAGGCTACCGGCCGCTGGCGCTAATTCGACAACACACGCACGGACCGGGCGGCCATTCGCACAACCACCAGCTTTTATCAGGTAGGGGGGCCGCCTCGCGCGTGACCTGGGCGGGGCTCATTTGCAACGCGGGAATGGCGCTGGGTAAGGGGGTCGGCGGTTACGTCTTTCACTCTCAATCGCTGATTGCCGACGCAATACACGCCGTTTCGGACCTGGGGAGCGACTTTTTGACCCTTGCGACCATCAACTTTGTCAAGAGACCGCCCTCGCGCTTCTTCCCTGACGGCTACGGCAAGGTCGAGAGCATGGGCGCGTTTGGCGTCAATGCCCTGCTTGTCTATGCGGGGGTATCAATGGGGTGGACAGGAGTCGTAAGCGTTGCCGAGAACCTGCTGGGGCACTCGCAAATTATTGAATGGATGTCGCTCATAGGGCACCACCACTCACATGGCGGGGATATCGCCGACTGGAACGCTGCGTGGATCGCCTTGGCCTCGATTGTGGTTAAGGAGGCCCTGTTCCGGGTGACGTATCGCGTCGGCGAGAAGGAAAACAGCCCCGTCATTATCGCAAACGCGTGGCACCACCGTGCCGACTGCTACGCCAGCATCATCGCCCTGCTGGCCATCTCTGGCGGCCAGATCTTCAATGCCGTGTGGATGGACTCGGTGGGCGCCGTGATTGTTAGCGCGGCTATCTTTCATGCCGGGTGGGGGCCCCTCAAGGAGTCGTTTTACCAGCTCATTGGCAACTCGCGCAGTCTGATGCAAAGCCCCACGTTCAAGGCCCTGGAAACGGCGGCGGCCACCTCGGTGAAGGTTGTCGACCCCACCCTCGAAATCGAGGACCTCCAGCTGCGCCCGTTTGGCCCCAGCTACGTGGCCTCGCTCAAGCTGCGTGGGCCCGAGGGCACGACCCTGGCACAGCTTCGGCACGCGGCCGAGCACCTCAAGCAGGACTTGAGGGCCGCAGACCCCAATCTCAAGTCGGTGCACGTAAATTTATAAAGTGTCTCTCTTCTCTTTGACACGAAAAAACTAAAAAAAAAGTTACTTTTTGATCCACGAGTTGAGACCGTGGCGGTTGCGGTAGATCTCGATGGCGTAGAACTGCACGCGGTATGCAAACATGGTGTTTTCCTGCGAGTACTCCTTGGCAGAGTCGAGTCTCAGCAGGGTGCCAAAGTTGTAGTCGGGCACGGTCTTTTCAAACTTGTTGCAGAAATCGCGCCAGGCGGCCTTGCCCTCCTTGGTCTTCATCTCGGCCTCCACAATAGTCTTGCCCCATGTGCCGTCCTTGAACTGCGGGAAGCTCTCGAGCAGCTGGTTGTAGATCTCGTCGTCGAGCTGTGTCAACTTGAGCTTGGAGGCATCGATCTTCTCCAGGAGCGACCAGTAGGTTCCGGCCTGCTCCACGGCAACAACCGCAAACTGCTTTTCGATATCCTCAAAGTTCTCGGCCTCTTCTGCGTTGAATTTTTTTGACATTTTATATTACAAAGTGCTGGGACGCTCGAGTGAGTGATCAAATGATCAAAGCAATCAAAACGCCGCACCGCATCCGGACCGCGGCATGCTTGATCATTGGAGACGAGGTGCTCAACGGCAAGATTCGCGACACTAATTCGCACTACTTTGCCAAATACTGCTTTGAGCTGGGCATCGAGATGCGCCGCTGCATCGTCGTCCCCGACGAGGAGGAGGACATCATTTCGACCCTCAAGGAACTCAAAAAGTACGACTTTGTCGTCACCACCGGTGGAATTGGGCCGACCCACGACGACATCACCTATCAATCGATTGCAAAGGCCTACAACCTGCCGCTCGCCCTCGACGAGGAAACCGAAGATAAAATGAACGTGCTGGCCAAACGCAAACCCAAGGACCTCCCTCCGGACCAGCGCAGTGCGACCCTGAGAATGGCCACCCTGCCCAAGGGCCCCGAGGTCACACGCACCTTTGTGCTGGACGACGTTTGGGTCCCTATTGTGGGGATCGAAAACAGGGTCTACATTTTCCCGGGTATCCCCCAGCTGTTTGAAAAGCTGCTGGAATGCCTCAAGCCCGCTATCCTGCCTCGCATCGACACCCCTGTGCTGCAGCGGAGGTTCATCTCGACCAAGCTGCCCGAATCGCATATTGCCAAGGTGCTAGGCGACCTTCATGACCAGTACAAGGACCAGGGCGTCAAGATTGGCTCATACCCGCACATGGCTCTTAATAGGAATACCGTGAGCATCATTGCCCCCGAAGAGGTGGATTTGCAGCCCGTGGTTGAGCAGCTAGTCAGGATTCGCGCGATATAAAGGAGGAGGATTTTGAGTATGTTTTGCCCGAGATTGA
>JAKTZS010000056.1:0-47439 GCA_030562575.1 Wickerhamiella parazyma
CAGGTGAACAGTGAACAACGAGAGCCTATAAAAGGCCACTAGCTAGTACGCTATAAGACAGAAGCATTTACTCAATCATGCCTAGATCTACCAACAACTCTAACCATACACCATCTCAACAACAAACACAATTTTAAATAGCTTCACAAGGGTATAAATAGTCTGACAGGTTGGGTAGATGTTTCCCTCTCCCTTACGTCTGCCCCCCCTCCAGAAATGGCGGGCCACAAGACAAAGCTACAGCACCGCTCAAAGTATGTTGTTCAGGCTGCTGATTTCGAAATCTGGTGGAGTAAATACTGAAACAAAGCCGGCGCGCGCCTACATACCTGCAAGGCAAGCTCGAGACTATCGCGCAGTGGGGAATGGGAAGCAGCAGTAAGTTGGGTGGTATCTCGGTATCTAAGCCCCAAATTCGACTGATCTGAGGGTTGTCGAGCTCTTTGGCACCCCCGCGGGCGTTTAATTTCGTCGTGCCATTGTACGCATCGCTAGCGATCCTCGCTACCTACAGCTGAACCTGTAAGAATCACGGATGCCAACTTCTGAGCTGGGATAAGGCAGCTCGTAATGCGTGATTGCTTGTGGGTCGTAAAATAACTCCCCAGTGAACTTTTTTCGCAACCTCGGCGCACTGAGCTCGAGAGTATCGCGCACCGTGGGGATATAGGAAGCGGTAGCAAGTTGGGTGGTCGTTCAGTATCTTAGTCCAGAAGTTGACATCCGCAAATTGCTGTACATGCAGCTGCAGGTAGCGAGGATCGCTAGCGATGCGTACAATGGCACGGCCCAGATGAACGTCCGCGAAGGTGCCAAAGAGCATGGGAAAGCTCAGATCAGTCGCACCCTCATGCCGAGAGAGGGATAAAAGGGAAAGATAGAGAAAGGATTGCACACATCTAGCAGGCAACTCGTGAGGCATCATTTTTTGCGGGTCGTCAAACCAATCCTTGGTGAATTTTTCCGCATCCTTACACTGCGGCATGTTCTTCCTGTGAAGGTTGTTGGCTGCTTCCAGTGTTGGGAACTCGCCTGTGAGGTCGTCGAAAAACATCATGAACAGGTCTCCGTGGAACGCGTTGTAGCGCGGCCCAAGTACAAGCGAAATAAGGCCCACCATAACTCTATTGATCTCTTCAACCATATGAGCTCTAGGTTTCCCAGGGGTGGCTTTTATGCTGCGTGCTGCCATCGCGTTGCCATCGCCGATTTGGGAAATTCGATCGCTTTAGTTTGGTCTACCAAAGAGGAAAATCAAGATGAGGTGCAAAAAGATACTTTTCATCATAAAAAAGATCGAACCTCCTCCTCGCGGAACCGTTCCCTAGCCGCTGAGTTGGTTCTCTTGAAATCCTTGTCCCGAGCTCCAAGGGCGGCTTGACAATATTGGCGTGCTGTCTGCTTTGCAAGAAGTACCTGCTATTGACACTCTGGGGCACTAGAGAGATCACTATACAATAAAGCTTATATCTATATTCTACCTCCACATATCTAGGAGTTGTTCACGCATATCCGACTCGGCAAACAAAGCCTCAACAAGACCAACCAACTCGCTGGAGCTGAAATCGACCAACATGTTGTTGTCGTACATTGCGTGAATACCCATAAGATTCTGGCTCAGGATCTCACCCAGCCGCTGCAGCTTGATCCAGGTGGGAACCTGGGTATCGATATCTTCAAAATACGCCCTCAGCTTTTGCAAACCTTTGACGAACGCAGCCAGACGGGTACTCTCGCTCTCGGCGATATCAGTCTTGGCGAGGATGGCGTCTACAGTGGTGGCGCACACCTTCTCCACAAGGCTGCTGAGGATATAGGTGCGTACTTTGGCACCAGCGGGCGCAGACTTTGCAGCAATTGTGTCAATCTGCTGTGCTATAGTGCTCGCCTTGGAGGAGCTGAGAGGGCCCACCAGGACGGCGTCGATTGAAGCAGAGTGCGATTGCAAAATGGTGTCGAGCTGGAGTAACGTAAAACGCTGCAGAATTGCCAGGTTTGTGCATGGCAGCTGGGCGATCTGGGTTTGCAGTTCCTGAGCTGCAATGTATAAATAAATTTGCTGGCCGTGATAGTGGGCCGGGGCGAGAGCAATGAACAAAGAAACAAACGAGTCGACCTTACCATTGTACTCTTTGTGATACTCTTGAATGATTGCGGCGGGGGGTTCTCGGTTGACTGGTTCGGTCTCCTGTTGCTGAACCTCGTCCTCTTCATCCTCATCCCAGTCCCAGTCTTCGGTCTGCGGCTTGAAAGTTCCCTTTAAGGAAACCCTTAGTCGGTCTAGATAGACAGCCCTGTGCTCACTGTCGCAGACATCTGAAAAATTGCCGGCAAACTGTGCGAGCTTTTTAGAGTGCGTCCACCCGATACTGCTGAGCACCTCCTCTAGGCCCTTGAGGCCAAGAACTTCGCTTTTGTAGTTTGCAAACGCGGCCTTGTCGAGTGGAGCCTGCCGGGTCAGGGTGCTGGCCACGTCCTTTGCCAGCTTGCTACCATACTCTTGTGATAGGCTCGTAAATAGATCGGGGATAGCAAGCGAGGACAGTTCCAGGAAAAAAGTCTGGATCATGTCGATCAGCTCGTACGCCGAGCCTGAACTGGGGCCAAGCTCAACAATAAGGGCGTGTCCGTCTTTTTCCTCGACTTGGGAGACATTTCCGGCAACAAGAGGCGCATAAAGCTGCTCAAATACTGAGGAGAAACGCGAAAGAAACCCATTGGCCTTGTAAAGCTCCCAATGGTCGTTGAATTCGCTTGCCAAATGGAGGGTGATACGCTGGGGTGTGGTCTCGATTTTCAAGTCGCTCGTCCACAACGTTTCAAGCTGCTGTAGGGCCTGGGATCTGAGGACATCGAGCTGGCTGGAGAGATCGCGGGCGAGGAGCTGGTTTACATTGTAGCCGGGGATCTTTGCACGCGTTGACTCGATAGCAGTGAGGGCTGCTGTTACTTCACCGAGGTTTACCAACGATTCGGCCTCGGAAAAGGCACTTTTCACCACCCACAAGCTGTTGAGGTCGCCTTCGCGGGCTCTTTCGGCGATGATGGCGTTGTCAATTTCTGTGGTGTCTACAGGCTGGGGAATGGCGCCAAGCACCGCCTCAGAGATAGTTTCCAGGTCTGCATCGAGTTTTTGATCAAAAGATTCGTCGCGGGCTGCGGCGAGCAACTGGTCGGGGGGTAGCTCGATGGCCAGCATCGCTTAGTAGAGCCTAACGATTGTGGGGGTACGAGGAGGTTATACTATATGAAATGGGTAAATTTAAGATTCTTTTCAAGCTGGCAGGTGTGGGTGCTCCTCGCGCCAGGTCACTCTATGACTTGACCTATAACCGCCTGCAGAATTACTTTGCATGATCCCAATCATTGATCTCTCGCCAGTTTTTGAAAACAAGCCTGATGCCTTTGCACAAGTCGGAAATGCCATTGACAAGGCCGCGCGTGAGGTAGGATTTTTCTACATCAAGGGCCACTCCATTTCCAGGGAGCGTATCGGCGAGCTCAAAGCGTTTTCCGAGAAGTTTTTCGCTCAGTCCAGCGAAGAAAAGAACAAGGTCGCAATGAGCGATACTAGTCCCCGTGGTTATGGCGATGCTGCCCGCGAACAGCTGGATGCTCGCAAACCATTTGACAATAAAGAGACCTGGAACATGGGGTACGATCTGGACGCGGAGGACCCCGAGATTGTGGCCAAGGTGCCGTTGAGATCGCTCAACAATTGGCCCGAGATCCCCGGGTTCAAGGAGTTTTTCAACAGCCACTTTAACGATATGCAGCAGCTGGCCAAGCTCCTGCTCAAGCTCGTGACACCCCACCTGGGCGTGCCCGAGAACCACTTTGAGGGCTGCTTTGACCGGCCATTGAGCGTGCTGCGCATCATCCACTACCCGGAAACCGAATCAAAGTCGATCACTGCCGGCGCACATACCGACTATGGGTGCGTGACGCTGCTGTACCAGGACCAGGTGGGAGGGCTGCAAGTGATGAACAAGGACGGCGAGTGGATGGACGCCACGCCAATTGAGGACACATTTGTTGTGAATATTGGCGACATGCTGGCGAGGTGGTCCAATGACCGCTACAAGAGCACCCAGCACCGGGTGCTGTCTACCCCCAATGTCGAGAGGTATTCGTACCCGTTCTTTTGCGAGCCTGATCCGAGCACCTCGCTCGAGTGCCTGCCTGCGTGCAAGAGCGAGACGAATCCTGCCAAGTATCCCACGATTACTGCCAGCGAGCACCTGCTGGAGCGGTTCAGGGCGACGTATGCTGATTTCAAGGGCTAGCCAATTTATGCGTGTCTCACATCGAGAAGTTGGGTAGAGAATAGAAATAAAAGGGAAAATAGAGCTATCTTTAGTAGATATTTTCAAGAAGTTCTTTTGATGCATGTGTTGGTGCATGTATGCATGTGAGGCAAAATCACCTTGTCGTTTTGAATGCACCCGGTAAACTCGTGGGCGTACTCCCACCACAAGAGGGTCGAGCTGGAGCTACAGGAGAAGCAGGCACCGGCCGTGTGGGTGTACTTTGGCATAGCCATCGCGGTCGCGGTTCTCGGGGCCCTTGTCGTGCGACGGCACGCCCAGCAGCCTAAGGCTCAGCCAGTCAGGTTTGAAATCGTCTAGTATGTAAAGAATGTAAAACACAAAGTGTTGTCTGCTGGTGCCTGTCCGATCTTGGATTACTATGTGGAGGCTACGCCAGTTTGTCGACAAGGCCCAGGACTTGATTGCTCCCGAGGCGCCGCTTGCGGCGAGACCGCAGTACGGCTTTCGTGTTTTGCACGTCGAGGACAGCGAGTCGCAGCTCGAGGCGCTGTTTGACTATATTGTGAGCGTTGACGGCACCGAGCTCGAGTGCCAGTACCACGGGCCTGAACCGGCTGCGCCGATGGAAACTTTTTATAATTTATTGGGCAGCGCGTCGCGCGTTGGCGTTTGGTCGAGCAAGGGCGGCACCGTGCGCTCTGTCGAGGTGCGGCCACAGCCCTCGGAGCACAGCTTTGGGCTCGGCCTGAGCGTGCGCTGGACGTCGACCGAGTGCGCCGACCACGTGTGGCACGTGCTCGACGTCAAGCCGGGCTCGCCTGCGGCGGCCGCGGGGCTCCTGGCGCACTCGGACTACATTGTTGGCGCCGACAATGGCATGCTCGAGGGCGGCGGCGAGCAGCTGCTGGGGCGTGCTATTGGCACTGCGGCGCACTCTGGCGTGCCGCTACTGCTGTTTGTGTACAATTACGACTATGACACGGTGCGCCCTGTGCGGATCTCGCCGCGCACCGACCCCTTCGGCAACGCCAGTATGGGGGCGTCGATTGGGTATGGGCTGCTGCACCGGATTCCTGCGCGCGCTGGTTCTGAGGATGCGCCTGGGTCGACTCTGTATGAGGATACGTCTGATTCGTCGAACGCTGCGACGTTTGAGCCACTGAATGCTGCGCCGTCGTTTGCGCCTGAGCCGGAGGCTACACCTGCGGCTGCACCCGCGGCTGCACCCGCGCCTGCCCCAGGTCGACGCAAGCACGCGCATGCCGCGCACGCCGCCACGCCAGCCCTCGGCGACTACTTTAGCGAGCAGCAGCAAATATCGCGCGAGCGCGACGGCACCCGCAAGGCCGCCGCCGCCGCCGCCGCCGCGCCGCCGCCAAAGTCAAAGTAAAAGTAAAACTAAAGCTAGCTACTTGAGCGCCAGGGCAATGCCCGTGCGGCTGGGAATGTACACCATCAGCGAGTGCTTGCGGTTGTTCCACTCGCCCGGCTGCGTGTGGTACTCGCTGCTCGAGTCGATGGAGCCGTGCCCCTTAAAGTCGGGCGAGTCGGTGTTGAGCACAAGCTTGTAGGTGCCCGGCACGTCGACGCCAATCTTGTAGTCGGTGAACGACTGCGACGGGTGAAAGTTAAACACAAACAGCACGCCCGCGCGCTCAAACGCAATCAGCTTGTCGCCCTCGTTCTTGAGCGAGACGTACGCCTGCGGGGCGCTGAGCCAGTGGTAGGTGGACTCGACGTGCTGGATGGCCGCGTCAAACTTCCACAAAAACTGGTACAGCAGCAGGTCGTCCTCAACCAGGTTGAACTGCCGCCGCGCATAGTGGTAGCTCTCGTTGTTGCCGGCGCGCGGAAAGTCGAGCCACTCGGGGTGGCCAAACTCGTTGCCCTCAAAGTTGAGGTAGCCCTCGCCGCCGAGCGCGTGGGTGATGAAGCGGATCATCTTGTGCAGGGCCACGCCGCGGCTCACCTCGAGCGTGGGCTCGCTCAGCACGCTCATGTGGGTGTACATGAGCTTGTCCATGAGCCAGAACGCGAGCGTCTTGTCGCCCACGAGCGCCTGGTCGTGCGACTCGGCGTAGGCGATGGCCGGCTCACCGTGGCGCCGGTTGGTGAGCTGGTGCACAATGTGGCCCATGTCCCACTCGTCGTCGCTCTGCTCCTTGAGCATCTTGATCCACATGTCGGGGATGGCCATCGCCAGCCGGTAGTCGAACCCGAGCCCGCCGCTCTGCGTCGGTAGGCACAGCGTGGGCATGCCGCTCACGTCCTCGGCGATCGACACAAACCGGCCGCCGAGGCTCTTGATGAGCTGGTTCGCCAGCACCAGGTAGTTGACCGCCTGGTCGTCCACGCTCGCGCCAAAGTACTCGTGGTAGCCGCCGCTGAACCCGGCGCCGATCCCGTGGTGCGTGTAGAGCATCGAGGTCACCCCATCAAACCGGAACCCGTCAAACTGGTACACCTCCAGGTAGAAGCGCAGGTTGCTCAGCAGGAACCGCAGCACCTCGTGCTTGCCATAGTTGAACAGGCGCGAGTCCCACTGGTCGTGGCTGCCCTTGGGCCCCGAGTGAAAGTACTGGTAGTCGGTGCCGTCAAACATGTTGAGCCCGTCGAGCACGTTCTTGGAGGCGTGCGAGTGCACCACGTCCAGCAGCACCGTGATCCCCAGCGCGTGCGCGTCGTCGATCAGCTCCTTGAGGTCCTCGGGCGTGCCGTAGCGCGAGCTCACCGCGAAAAACGACGTGATTTGGTAGCCGAACGAGCCGTAGTAGGCGTGCTCCATGATCGCCATGAGCTGCAGCGCGTTATAGCCGAGCTTGGCCACCAGCGGCAGCACATTCTGCCGAAACTCCTGGTAGCTGCCGATCTTGGCCTCGGGGGTCGAGATGCCAATGTGGGCCTCGTACACCTTGATGCCGCCCTTGGTGAGGTCCGCCGCCGGCCGCGGGTGCTTCCACTTGTGCGCCTGCGGCGGGTCCCAGTACACGGCGTCGTACACGGGGCTGACCTGCGGCGCCTGCTCGACGCGGCGCGCCCACGCCGGTACCCGCTCCACGCGCTCGCCGCCGGGCAGCGTGAGTACAAGCTTGACCTTGGTGCCGTGCTGGATCGACCCGCCCGCGAGCTCCACGCTAAACACTCCAAAGTCGTTCTTGGCAAGAGGGGTGGCGTCGCGGTCCCAGCCGTTAAAGTCACCCATCAAGTGCGCGGCAGTGGCGTTGGGCGCCCACTCCCTAAACACAATCTTGCCGTTCTCCTTTTGGAATCCATAGTAGTCGTACCCCTTTGCAAACTCCAGCAGCCCGCCGTCGGTCTTGGCGAGCCGCGCGACCCAGTCCTCCGCAATGGCCACACGGCGCTCGATATCGGGGATGTACGGCTCCAAATAGGGGTCAGCCTTGCGGATTTTCCCAGCAACTTCGCCTACGCCAGATGTCATGAGGAGTGGAAATTTAGTCACCCCACACTTGTCTCCCCACCCCCCCTCGCTCAACCTATGCACAAGCGAGACGGTCTGCATGCGCGCGCGCGCGCGGCTGACTAACCACATGCCCGCTGCTGCGACGGACCCACCAGCCACCGACCGGGTCACCCTGTGCGCGCTCGTGGCGACCAAAATTACCGAGCGCTACGGCCTCACAGACTCGGAGCGCGACTGCCTGCTGCCCTCCATGCGGTCCTGGGACGCAGACACCCTAGCAGACTCGTTCTGCTGGGAGCACGACAAGCTCGGCCTGCTCGGCGCTGATCCGGTCTTTCACGACTTTCGACTCATTGAGGACGGCTCAGAGATCTCATTCAGGTACAAGCTGCTGTACTTGCGGCCGGATAGTGAGACCCTCTATTGCATGGTCACCAACGACGTCGACAGCGGCGCGTTGCTGGTGTTTGAGCAGGAATGGTACGTCATGGCGGCGTTTGGCGTGTACAAGCTCATGGATCACCTCGCGGGCCGCGGATTCAGCTCGTGGGACACGCTCGAGGAGCACAACAATCAGCACAACTCAGACTCGGATGTGAGCGACTACTGGAACCAGTACGGCGAACAGGAGCAGCAAATCGAAGAGTCTGGGGCCCCGCAAAAGACCAACATCAACCTGTTTATACAGAGCCACTTGAAGCACAGTGTCAGAGACCTTTACCCGCTGTACGAGTGCTCTGCGCAGCAGTTTGGCGCGCGAATCCTGGAAATTGTCGAGGGCCATGCCAAGCCGCATGACAAGCTGGGTGCCTACACGCGCAATCTCTTGCAAAACTGTTTTCAGCTGTACCAGCAGGTAGGGTTTGACGAGGGCCGGCTGGTGGACGATATCAAGCTGGTTTTGCTGGAGCTTGACTTTATGGTTTTGAATAGGATGGGTGGGAGCGAGTAAGAGGCTTGAATGTGTGGTGCACGGTACCATCGAGTCAGACCAGAGATCAAAAATAAAACCAAAACCGAACTAAAGCCAAAACCGGAGCAAAGACTCAAATCAAAAAACACACCCCAAACCAAACCCCACAGCCTGCATACGCCACACCTGAGGCGCACTTTATTTAAACCTCGAAATTACATAATTCTTTTTGAAAAATCCATATGTCGAGTTTGACCGCGCAGCTCGCGGGCATCAAGACAAACTCCAATGCGACAATCCTCGACAAGTCAAAAAGAAAAAAGACACATACCGTCTCGCTCGTGTTTGAGCCCAAGGAGGCCGCCCAGCAGGACTTTGAGTCCATCTACTATGTCTGCATCGACAAGTTTCGCGAGATGGAGCTGATTGATTCGCGCTACTCCAAGTTTGCGAAGACCCTCTTCTCGGATACATCCATCAGATTCGACCGCCAGGTCCAGGACCCCGAGCACGTCGACGGCCTCAACTACACAATCAAGCAGTTCTTTATGCTCAACGCGGCGTACTTGCACCTGACGCCAGCCGTCTACTGCCTTGAATGGCTCGTTAGAAGGTTCCAGGTGCACCTGCTCAACACCGAGGACCTCATTCTCTCGTCGCTCTCGAGCTACCAGCTGCCGGAGTTTCTGCGCATTCTGGACGTGGTCCCGGTCGCTAGCTTTCCGCCCATGTTTAAATTTCTCCTCTCGTGCAAGCAAAACAACCAAAACCCCAGCCGCAACACCATGGTGCGCATCCTTAGCTCAGACAAGAACATTTTCCAGGTGCTCAACGCCTACTTTGAGCAGCTCGTCACCAAGGAGCTCGAGTTTAACCGATACACGGTCTTTTGGTCTAGCGCTTTGGTCTGGGTCCTGATGGCCTACAAGGAAAAAAACGATGTTAGCGTGCTGGACATGATTCTGCCCTGTCTGTCTAATCTGGTTGTCGTGCAAAAGCCAAACATCCAGATCGCCACCTATACCATCTTTGTGGTCTTGTGCTCGCAGTTCTCCCTCAGCCAGCAAATCAGCGACGCCATCATCACAACCATCACCAAAACTTGGACAAAGGCATCGCGGGCGCAGGGTGTTGCGTGCATCTCCCAGCTCGTGCGCTACAGCGACGAGCGCACTGGTCCCTTTGCAGAGGACGAGTGGGCGCAAATCTCGGGCGTGCCCAATGTTGATCAAGAGGTGATCAATCTCGCCAAGACTCACTCTGTGGCCGCGTTTGCGGTGCGCTACGTTTTATCCCTACTGGAGTATGTGCCCAATCAGGTCGCCAAGATCTTGCCCATCCTAGAGTCGGCAAATCTGAGCCCCGTGCAGCTGCACATTGTCGCCATGCGCGTCTTGCAGACCCTCAACAGCCGCCCCGTCGAGCTCGTCGAGTGGCTGCTGGCAACTCACTCTGACGAGTTTAAAAAATGCCTCGATGACTCCAAGCTGTCGATGGACCAGCTCGAGCTCGCCCTTCAGACCTCGCTCAGCATGCCTCAGCCCTTGGCAGAGGTCGCCGAGTCCCAAGAGCAGCCAGCTGTCGAGCCGGTGCAAGCAGGCCCTTCAAAGGAAGACATCATCAACGAGAGCGCCAACCTCGCCCAATCCAAGGCCGACTCCTTTTTGGCCCTGGAATCCATTAAAGGCAACGCGAGCCGGATCGAGCTCTGGCTCAAGGCCTCCACGTGTCGCAAGATTCACGAGGACGAGCTCTTGGCCTTGATGCGTCTTGCCCCGAGCTCCGAGCCCTCATTCTTGGTGTCGGTTGCAATTTCTACTTTGCCGGTATTGAGCAGGCAAAAGGCGCTCGAACTCTTCAGCAAGCGTGTTGCCACTGGTGAAGGCAACTTCCAGATGCTGCTGCCATGTGTGCTTGCCCTACTCGCTGATCCCTCGCTACGTATGCGCAGAGCCGCCGCTACTGCTCTCAAGGCCCTTGAGGCCTGCACTGGCAAGCCATGGGGTACCACCACCGTTTACGGCCAGTCCAATGAGCTCAAGTCGTTGAGCAAGTCTGAGCTCAAGAGCGTCTTTAAGCATTTCGACTCGTGCATCGAGGAATGCGTCCTCGACAACCACCAAATCAGCAAGCTCATTGACGGCGTGGGCAAGACCTCGTGGATTGAGTTTTTGACCAACCATGCTATGAGCGCCCAGATTCCCCCGCTCTTGACAGTACTGCTGCAGGGCCTCAGCGGGCACAAGGGCGTCACCAAGGGGCTGGAGCCACTCTTTACTAGCTGGATTGCCAACCGCGCCAACTGGCAGAGCCGCTGCGAGATGTACCGCTTCGACCTGCCAGTTCTCGAGCAGTCTGTCGTCAAGGTAGTTGGCTCAAACGAAAAGACGGGTATTGCCTTTTTGGAGAGCGCTCTAGTGAGTGCCGAGCCGCTCGCCGAGGTCACTGGCAAGCATCTCGTATCTATCTGGGCCGGACTCAAGCCTGAGGTGCAAAACGCCCTCTTCTCCAGGCTTATTGACGTGGCTGTGGACAATAGCTCAGAGTTTGATCCTAGCAATACTCTGCACGAGCTGCCTCTCGATGGTGCCAACTTTGCCGAGGCCTTGAATTTGTACAAGCCCAAAAACGACGCCACTGAGACTAAGCGCCGCCGCCGGCGTAGCTCAAGCACCCAGCCCCTGAGCAAGCCCGTGAACGAGATTGAGCTGCACTTGCGAAAGGTGACCATTTTGCTGGAGCTCCTGGAGGTCAAAATTGAGACCATGCAAAACCCCATGCTGGTCTTTGGTGGGCTGTTTGACGTGCTCAACGAGCTTGTCAACTTGAGTGGTTCGCAAATCCCAGTCTTGTTTACCCAAGGGCTTGTGGCCAGCTGCCTTATTCTGCTGCTCGACAAAAACTCCAAAAAGCTCAGCAAGGACAGTCTTGGTGCAATTCGCGTCGATGTGCTTGTAAATTGTATCCGCACCTCGACAAACCCCCAGATCCAAAACAAGTTCTTGCTTTTGATTGCATCACTGGCCAGCATTTGCCCTGACCTGGTATTCCACAGCGTTATGCCCATCTTTACGTTTATGGGCGCAAACACGGTCCGTTTGGACAACGACTACAGTGCGTTTGTGATCCAGCAAACCATCTCCAAGGTGATTCCCGCATTGGTCCAGAATGGTGACAAGGTAGAGGAGATTGAAATCGCCCTGCGCAGCTTTGTGGCGGCTTTCCCCCACATCCCTCGCCACCGCCGCAACAAGTTGTTTGGCGCTCTGGTCAAGACCTTGGGGCCCAATGATAGTTTGCACAAGCTGCTTTTGCTGCTGGGTCAAAAGTACGCAGAGTTGCAAAACCGCAAAAAGACCGTCGAGGCCAAGGCCACTGTGCACTTTGCCACTCCCTTTTTGCGCTCGTTCAGCATCAACGAGCAGCTCCAGGCCGTATCCAGCTATATTGCGTACGTTGACGAGCCCCAAGGTGGTCTGCTCAAGAGCGACGAGGCCGAGGGCGATGAGCTCAAGCAGCAGCTCTATGAGTTTTTGGCTGTGACCTTTGGCAGTGACGTCAACATCACCGGTACTCAGCCGCTGTACGTGCAAATCAATGCCGCCGGCGCCCTTGACGACGCCAACTTGGCCCTGTGCTCGTCCATGATCCAGCGGCTCCTCCGTGTGGAGGGCAATGGTCCTGCGCACCTTGTGCTTTCGGCGTGCCTTGAGTTGCTCCCCACAAGCAACTTTGTTACTGTCGTGACCGAGCTCGCCAACAATGAGGTGCCTGACCTCAAGCTTCGTGTGCTGCAGCTGGTGGAGCGCAAGTTTGAACTCGACTCTCACAACAAGGACGCCGCTTTGGCCGCGGTCACATCATTGCACGCCAATCTCAAAAAGCCTGACAGCGTGGCCAAAAATGAAGTTATCGATGCTATGGATAGTATCTTTAGCCGCATCTCGCTGGCCCCAGAGCTTCAGCTGGAATTCTTGGATACTCTATGCGAGTGCATCTTGTCGGAGGACATTGATTTGCAGGTCAGTGCAGTCAATGCTATCAACACCATTTCACGCAACATTGGTGCCCGCATCATCAGCCATTTCCCCAAGATCTTGCCTGTGCTGTTTGCCAAGTGCAAGTCTACCCTCAGCAGCTCGGACCGCGACTCTGACAACAGCCGGGTGCTTCAGCAGGCTACTATTGCACTTGTGAGCGGTCTCATTGTGCGCATCCCCACATTTATGGGCTCTTGCATTGGTACTGTGTTGGAGCTTGTCTTGACCTCTAATATTGACATCAAGCCACGCGAGGATCTGCTCCAGCTAGTTGGCCGCAAGATCGATCCTCAGACTGTCATTTCTGCCTATATTTCTAGTTGGGATGCCGCCTCCAACAGCGTTGAGTCCATTAATTTGTTTTTCCGCAATTTGGATGTACTTGTGGAGGAGACCACAAAGAAGCTCGTGGGCACGCGCGCGTCTCAGCTGTTTGGTATGCTCTTGGAGTGCTTCGGCGTGCGCTCCCTGCAGCGGTTTAGCGTCAATGAGGTCAACCACATTGAGACTGTGGCTGTGTCGTCCGCCGTCAAGATTGTGCTCAAGCTCAACGACAAGGTCTTTAGACCCCAGTTCTTGCGCATGGTGCGCTGGGCCTTTGAAGGAGAGGGTGGCTCGATGGTGGCTGGCCCCCTTCGTCAGGTTGTGTTTATGAAGTTTGTCGTCAAGTTGCTTGGCCAGCTCAAGTCGATTGTTACAAACTACTATGGCTACATTCTGGATCACGTATGCGGCGCTCTCGAGTCCAAGGAAGACGATTACAGTTTGAGCCACACGATTGTCAAGCTCATCTACCAGTCTCTTATTCTGTCATTTGGCAGCGATAGTGACGACTTTTGGCAGAGCGCTAGTCGCTTTACTCGCATCAAAACCGTGCTCCTTGGCCAAATCAAACCCGAGCCTGTCCATGGCTCGCTTTTGGTCAAAGCCATTGTGGCATTGGCAGAGTGCTCCTCTTCCCAGGAGCACCGCAAGGAGATCAACGATGGCCTCGCTAAAAACATTGTGGCCAGCGCTCCCTCTGGAAATAAAATCTGGGCTACGCGCGTACTCAGCGCTCTCTACGTCAAGCTGGGCGAGGAATGGGTTACCAGCCTGCCTCAGCTCGTGCCCCTTATTGCCGAGCTGCTGGACGATGACGACGAGTTGGTGGAGAGCGAGGTTCGCACACACCTGGTTCCTGTAATTGAGGACGTCCTTGGTGAGTCCATGGACCGTTATTTATCTTAGAATTAGTACATGCTTTTGCGCTCCTATTTCGATTCTGATCTGATCTTGATCTTATACGCCACAAATCAGCCACATAAACTTTTCATGAGCCGAATATTTCGACGCAGTTTGTTTGCCAATGCGGGCATCCGTGAAAAGCTGCGGCTGCTACCACCGAACCAGATCGCAGACGTTGTGGTTGTGGGCGGTGGACATGCCGGAACTGAGGCTGCTACCGCAAGCTCGCGTATGGGCCGCTCCACATTTTTGGTGACCCCCTCAAAGTCTAATCTCGGGGTTTGTAGTTGCAATCCAAGCTTTGGAGGAATCGGGAAAGGTACCCTTTTGCGGGAGGTCGACGCCCTCGACGGTGTGTCTGGCCGCATAGTGGACAAGAGTGGAATCTGCTACCAGATGCTCAATAGGTCCAAGGGCCCTGCTGTTTGGGGGCCAAGAGCCCAGATCGATCGCAAGTTGTACCAGCAAGCAATGCAGCGAGAATTAGAACAATACCCCAATTTGACTATTTATCAGGATGCCGTCGAGGACGTTATTATTGACGACGGGGCGGTTGCTGGCGTCGTTATGGAGTCTGGCGCATATGTGCGTACAGAGCGTGTGGTTATCACTACAGGAACGTTTCTATCTGCCGAGCTGCACTTTGGTCTAGAGGTACGACCCGGCGGAAGAGTAGGTGAGAATGCAACCTTTGGCCTCTCAAAGACATTCAAGGAGCTCAACTTCGAGCTGGGGCGTCTCAAAACCGGCACGCCTCCACGGATCAGGAAAAGCACCATAAATTTTGAGGGCCTTAGAGAGCAGCTTCCCGAAAAGCCGGCCGTTCCATTCAGCTACCTCAATGACAAAATCGAGCTGGAGGACTCACAGCTGTCTAATTTTATGACCTTTACTACAGAGGAAACCCATGACTTGCTCCGAGCCAATCTTCACAAGAGCGTGCACATCCGCGAAACGGTGAATGGCCCGCGATACTGCCCCTCGATTGAGTCCAAAATCATTAAATTCAGCGACAAGAAACAGCATCAGATTTGGCTTGAGCCCGAGGGTCTTGATAGCGACGTTGTTTACCCCAATGGGATATCCGTATCAATGCCAGCCGATGTGCAAAAGGAGATGATCAAGACTATCCCTGGTCTGGAGAATGCGGAAATGCTACAGCCTGGCTATGGCGTGGAATACGATTTTGTCAATCCTCAGCAGCTCAAGCATACTCTCGAAACTCGGGCAATCAAGGGATTGTTTCTCGCGGGCCAGATCAATGGCACCACTGGCTATGAGGAGGCTGCAGCTCAGGGAATTTTGGCTGGTATTAATGCTGGACTAGCTGATGGCCAAGAATTTATTATCACTCGCGATATGGGCTATATTGGGGTGTTGGTCGATGATCTTGTGACCATGGGCGTCGAGGAGCCTTATCGCATGTTTACGTCGCGCAGTGAGTTCCGCTTCACTGTGCGCTCAGACAATGCCGACCACAGACTCACCAAAGCTGGCTATACGGTAGGTGCGGTTGGGGAAGCCCGCTACTCAAAGCTAGTAGAGGATGAGCGCAACAGCGAGCTGGCGCGTGAAATACTACAGACAATGCACACGCCACGGAAATGGGCAGAACTTATTGGTAGTCCCGGGAAATGGAACTCTGTTAGCGAGAAAAAGAGAGCCATTGAAATGCTGCAGGTCAATGATGCGAATGCCCTGGAGTTTAGGGCCGCTTTGCCGGAGCTAAACAAGTTCTCCGACAAGGTGTTGATGGGTCTTGACTTGGACGCCAAATATGCGCCCTATATCAAGCGCGAGGCCGCCATGGTGCGTGCATTCAGGCTGGACGAAAGCCTGCAGATTCCCGACAAGATCGACTATTGGTCGTTGGAATCGCTGTCAAACGAGTGCAAGGCAGCCCTTGACAAGGTGAGGCCAAGCACTCTTGGGCAAGCAGGTCGCATCCGAGGGGTTACACCAGCTGCATGCATTTATTTATTAGAGCATGTGCGCCGCAGTGCCGCATCGTAAATTTGTAAAAGAGGGGTTTGCTGTATGTAGGTGCGGGGAAGCGCGATTGTATATTTTTAATTTTGGGTTTTAGCCGGAGCGCGAATGAAACCGTGGCGATCTCGGCTAAAAAATTTTGAGGTCAATGGGCAAACCCCAAAAGCCTCAAGGTTAGGGCGCATAGTCATCATGCAGGGGAAAAGGACTCAAGGCGGCCAACGTCACTGCATCGTAACTGCATGGCATGCAGACGATCATCGGGCTGCAGCATTCTATATCGAGAGGGGACTCGTCGCCCAAAAAAGATAGACAGCGAAAAACGCACGAGCTGCAGTCCTTTGCTTGAGCTGCAAAGTGAAGGCGGGTCGCTAACAACCCGCTTATTTTTATTCCAAACGCCGCACGTGCGGCATCATGCGTCGGCGAGTGCCGACACTCAAGCGTAGCAGAAACAGGCATGCTTCTTTCGCAAGCATGCTCACCAAAACGACTCGATTCATTTCAATCCCGACGGCGCTCGTTAGATGGCCTGATTCTCCTAGTCGGTCGCTTTGTCATCTGAAAAATGCTGTCGAGAGGAGTGCTGAGGATAGCTCAGAGAGTGCGCTACAGCTCTACTGCGACTTCATTTCAGACGGCAGTGCTATCCAAGGATTTTGCGTCTGCCGAGAAACTTTTGCCGATTCTCACCACGGAGGACCTGCAGCAAAAGCAGTTGGCCAAAACCCTGCGGACCAGTTTACGGGACTTTTCTGCGCACGCGATCGAATCCAAGGATAAAAACTCGTTTCAGAGTCTTGTTGCGGCGGAGAAGAAGCTCTTTGAACTCGGAGATGTCCGCATTTCTGCCGCCAAATACATCCTCGAAGGCGCGGTCGAGTTTGATGAGCTAGATGCTGGCCTGGGATTCTGGGTTTCGTATCTTGAGGCGCTTGGTTCGCGCACTAGCAAGTCCATGACGAGTATTGTATCGCAGCTGGACCACCGCCAGCTCTCGTTGTTGGCGCTCGCGTGTTACTTCAAGGCATGCGCCAAAGCGGGTGCTCCCGTGCGCCTTGAAGACGCCAGCAGCCTTGTACCGCTCCAAGTATTCCCTGCGGTTGTGGGCCGGCTCTACCTGTCCCCTGCAAATATGCGTGTTCTCGAGGACGGTCTTCGCGTGCTCCGCTCGCAGCGCACAGACATGGACAAGGAGTCGTATATTGAGATTCTGAATGAAGCTGTGGATAAGGAGCTCAATGTGCTATACGAGGAAGCCACGCAGCGCCCGAATTTGAGCGAGAAAATCTGGGCGACCTTTATTCGCCGGTTTGCCGAGACCAGGCAAAGCGAGCGCGCCTTTGAGACGTGGAATAGAATGGTCCAGTCAGGCATCACCCCCACTATTGTTGGATGGAATGGTCTTTTGAGGGCTGCCGCCGTCAGTCGCGAGAACCCACTCGAGTCGTTTAGGCTGTTGTGGGACAAGATGATCAAACAGGGTATTCAGCCCAACGCCGACTCCTTTGCGGTCAAAATAGCCGCTCTGCACCGTAATGGCCAATTCGACGAGGCATTGGCGACGTTCAAAAGCATTAGAGACAACAATCTCGAGGCTGTGGACATCTTTGTCGTCAACAACACGCTGAATGCACTGCTTGATAAAAACATGTTTGACAGCGGGCTGAGCTTGCTGAGATGGGCTGAGGGCGCTGGGATCAAGACCAACCAGGTGTCGTACAACACACTGTTGCGCGACGCCGTCAACGGCAAGGATTTGAGCCGCGTGCAAAAGTCGCTGGACGCAATGATTGCTGCCGGTGTCAAGCCCGGGGTCATCACCTACAGCCATGTGTTGCAAAGCCACTTTAAAACTGCACAGCAAAAGCGTATCGACGTGTCGGACAAGGTGGCCGAGATTGTCCAGGAGATGCAGCTCAACAAGATCAAGCCAAACAAGCATTTCATGACCATTCTTGCCGATGGAATTGCAAAGACCACCAAGAACGTGACGGACGTGCGCAAAATCTACGAGACTATCCGGCAAACAAACACTCGAGTGCAAGCGCCGACGTTTGGCGCGTTTATTGCGGCCGAACTCAACCACGGCGAGGTTGAGCGTGCTCTGCGCATCTTTAGGCATATGAGAGACTATGGGATTGTTGCTCCGTCGTCTACCTACACTCAGATCATTGATGGTGCTCTTCGCCGAAACATGCCAGGGGTAGCACTGGACATGTGGACGCGCCTGGTGAATGCGTCCGGTCCCAAGGTTGCGCCTACGGTCTGGACGTATATGTTTGTGCTACGCCAAGCCAACGAGCAGACTGCCAAGGACGGCGACTATGCCAAGCTGCTTGAAGCCGCCTTGGCCCGGCTGCAAGCCAAGGACAGCCACCTCATTGACTTTCGGCTTGCGCTACAGATACTGCGGGTGGCAGAGTTTGGGCCGGTGAGCGGCGCCCTTGCACAGCTGGCAGAGGGTGCCAAGGCCGCCGACTACAAGGTTGCGATTGGCTCCAACGCCAAGCGGTCGTGATTGTAAATGTGTATATATATATGTCGGTGCGTTTGAAGCCTCACAAAACGGTGCATACTCGACGCTTTCGCTTAACTTGAGTACTAGCCGAGGTGGGGAGCTGTGGTATAATTTCTTTTTTTCTCCCCCCCCTGTGGTCTTGTGCTTGTGGCCTTGTGCTGCAGATCGAAAAAATAGAGGGCCACACGTGCGTATGCGGAGCCGCTCCGGCGATGACGGCTAGGACGGTTCCCGCTAGCGCATTCCAAACCTCACCGCTTGTGTATCACATGCAGGCATGCATGCGTACACGCGCGTGCTAATGCATATTCCAGCGTCAGAGAATGCAATTAGCCTGCTTGCGAGGATAGCCGGTGGCAAGAGCAGTTGGGGTATGCTCTGGACGTTTCAAGCTCGGTTGATGCCATGAGAGCGCCCTCAGGACGCCCAGATCGGAGCTACCTTTATGACTCAAATGCATGCATGACAGCGATGATCGGCGCGAAGCGGACTCGGCAGCGCATTTATTTTGGGGTAATGCATTCACAGAACCTGAATAGTTTTCGGGAGCGTGGCGGGTGTTTTCCAAAGTATTATTGCTTGCGGGGAGTTTGCGCGCACCTCGGCGTCAGGGCTCCTTGTTCTCGTGCCGGCAGGAAGGGGGCAGCTGGGGGGCTTGCGCGGGGTGAGCCACCGGCAAACAGCGACATCGAGCGCGCACGGTGTGCGTGTGGCGCGTGTGAGGTACGTGTCGCGGGATTTTTTCACAAAGTGCAACACTGCAGCAATGATGCGGGGCTCAGCGGGAGCCCGAGGTCTGCATTGTCTGGAGAGCAAGAGGCGCGGCAAGCAGTGTATCGCGCAGAGCGCTGCCCAAGTCGTCGGAAATGTGCGTGGCTATTTCTTGGCGCAGCATTAGGGTCCGGCGCTTGAGACTGCATGCCCCTTGCATATTACGGCGCGCGTAACTATTTTTAGGGTGGTGCCACTAATCAGCCAGGCAGTGGTGGCGCGCCCAGCACTAAGGCCCATTTGGGCAGGGGAGGCCTTGCCGGATAAACAGGCCACCGCGTACGGGATCCTGTTTGTCAGCTGCATCAATCCGCATGTGTTAAGGTTTAGATTTGCAGAGGCGCGCGCGGCAGCAACTCTCAGCGCGAGATGTAGGCGGATCATGGCCTGTGCGGCCCGGTTGGGGCCCAGTTGGAGCGCGGTTGACCGTCGCTAGGGCGCCGTTAGGGGCCCGTGCGGGAGAAAAATGCCTCAGTCGAGACGCGGCTGCAAATCATACCCGGACCTCGTGCAGCGGCGCCATGCACAAACTCTGGCGCATCCGTATGCAGTGCATCGTATGACATAATGCTGCAGGATGCAATGGTAAATTTGCTCGGCACAGGCAGCATATATGTGGGAAGAGAGCGCATTGTTACGGTTGGTGGTCGAGACCTCGGTTGGATAAAGCAACGTATTTTTAGCGCCAATTGGCTTGTATTCGCAATACATGATGCAGAGCTATCAGCTGTCCTCTCAGATATCGTCCCCTCAGCAGCAGTCTCAAAACCTGTACTCAGAGTCGGCGTACTCGGTAGATTTTGGCTCAATCAAGGCGGAGGAGTACGGCAAGCCCAAGCATGAGTCCAAGGAGGGCACGCCTCCGCCGCCGCCGCCGGGAGGCCCCAGGCTCTCGCTGCCGAGCATACAGTCGCTGTTGACGGAGAGTTCCGGCAGCGCAAACACGTCCCACTCCGCGCAAGCAAACGATAGCGACGGACAGGCCGAGTCGCCGGGCACGAGCCCGCAGCCGGTGCGCCAGATGCAGTACCAGGAGGTGCCTGGGATGCTGCGGGATTACCAGTTTCCCAAGGGCCAGGTTTCGCAGGTGCCGCAGGTTCCTCAGGTTCCGCAAGTTGCTCAGGTTCCTCAGGTGCCATCGGTTGGGTACGGTCAAGCGCAGCACATGAGCCCCCACGCACAGCCCCCACAGCACCCACAGCACGCACAGCACGCACAACACGCACAACACGCACAACACGCACAGCACGCACAGCACGCACAGCGCTTGCACCCACAGCACATACACCCGCAGCACACGCACGCACAGCTCCAGGCGGCGCACGCGCACGCGCAGGCCCAGCGATCATACATGCTCCACGGCATGCCCCACGGGCAGGCCCCGTACCCAATACCGCAGCACGTGATGCAGCGCCCGCCAGGGTCTGCGCCGCCCAGCGGGTACCCACACCCCATGTACCACATGATGCAGCCGCCGCAGGTGCCGTACTACCAGTCGACGCCGCCTTACCGGGTGGGCCCCGGGCGGGGCCAGGCGCTGACGCAGGAGATCAAGCGGCGGACCAAGACGGGGTGCCTGACGTGCCGGCGGCGGCGGATCAAGTGCGACGAGCAGCACCCGGTGTGCAAGAACTGCTCCAAGAGCGAGCGGATCTGCCTAGGGTACGACCCGATCCTGCACAGCTTTAGCCAAGACAAGGACATTCGCCTGAAACAGATTCAGGCAAAGCGCCGGCGCTTTGCCCTGCGGCAAAAGTTTGAGCGCGTGCGCAGCCACGCGCTCGAGGAGCAAAAGTCCCCCGGCAGCGTCATGTCGTGGGAGGACGTGCTCGAGCTGTTTTTGTCGGTGGCGCCGAGCATCGACGAGCTGTTTGACACGCGCCAGTTCTCGGCGATCGGGCACACAATCATGCAGCAGATCAAGCACAACACCTACGACTGCAAGGCGGTGGGCGAGCTCGAGCTCATCCGCCAGCTGGTTGCAATCATCTTCAGCGAGTACAATTTTGACAACTTGAATGTAATGAATCTCGCTGGAGCGAATCTCGAGCGCCTGCGCACCACCAACGACTACATGCTGATCCGCGCGCTGGTCGAGGCGCTCACCATGAGCGACCCCAGCTCGCACGCCGCTCAGCAGGCGGACGACCGCATCCACTCCAAGATGCTCGCCCTCAACCAGGTGATTTTCCACGAGCGCCACTACAGCGCGACGCCCCTGCTCGGCTCGCACGTGGCGCAGATCGCCCAGCAGGCCGCGCAGGACCCGCAGTCGGTGTGGATCACCATTGGCGAGGTCATGTCGCGCGGCGTCAAGGACATGCAGGTCCCGGGCCCGCTGTCGGTCCTGGGCACGCTGCTTGTGGTTGCGGTCGGCGGGAACGCCTCAGCAGAGCTATTGCAAACGGACCTGGATCCTTTTTCCAGGGCTCTGCTGGAGCTCAGCGTCGATGTGTCTTCTGTGGACGATCGTGCGCAGGTTTAAAATATAGTTACATTGTTGCCATTTGGGGGCTGCCTGGGGCCAGGAGCTGCCTGGTGCTGGGGCCGGGGCCTTTGCCTGGGCCTTTGCCTGGCGACTGATGCATGGCCCACTCAATCAGGCTGGGCGGCTAACGCGGCGACGGCGATCCTCTATTTGATGTTTTACATGAACAAGTAAACGGGACCTCCGGGTGCCGGGAGCCCGTCTGTGCTATCACAACGCACTGCCCCGTTACGCGATCGATCGCATCTATCCTGCGCATGAAAAAGTGACGCTGCATATCTGCAGGGGGGCATGCAGCCCGTTTGGGATGCGCGTGGGCTGGTGCATTTGGTGGGCAGGGGTGGGGTGAGGTGGTGGAGAAGGGGGGAGAGAGAGGGGAGAGTGAGTGAGAGAGAGTGAGTGAGGGTGAGAGAGTGAGGTACAGATGCAGGCTTGTAGGGTCGGGCGGCAAGGCTTGGCATGCCAAGACAAACTACCGTTGGTGTTGTTGTCGTTGTGGTGTGTCCTTGGGCATGTTGCCATACCCTTGTTGCCTTGCCCTTGTTGCCTCGACCTTGTTGCCTCGACCTTGTTGCCTCGACCTTGTTGCCCTGCCCTTGTAATCCTGTACTGCGTTTCTTCATCCCCCACCCCGCACACGTGACCGCCAACCAATGTCCGATGACAGTCCCGCAAGGCAACAAACATGCGAGATTTAACCAATCCGCAACACCCGCGCCGCCTCCTAGACTCCCCCGGGAACTCTTCAGATACCCTCGACGCAGCGGCATCGCTGGACCTGCCGCCGCCTCACAGAGACTACCGCTTCCTGCCGGCCCCCAGCAGTCGCTACCCCGATATGAGCTCTGGGTCGAGCACCGCCAACACGCCCCTCGCAGGGTCAATAGCCGCAAGCACCATTAGCGGCGACTCGGACGACGGCAGCCAGCTCGGCCAGATCAAGGCGTTTGACTCGTCGCCGTTTGGCGGGTACCCCCTGGGCAAGTTCCCGCTCACAATGGAGGAAAAGGAGGCCGACGACTATTTGCACAACCCGGACCCGTTTGCGGACGCAAAGGCAAACCGCACGTGCATCAGGCCTGACCGGCGTAACGTGGCGTCGATAGCCGCGTTCATCGTGCTGGTGCTTGGCGCGGTGTGCGTGTTTATTGTGCTGCCAGCGCTGGCGTTTACGGGTGTCACCTCGCGGTCGCAGCCGCTGCGCGGCGACGCTCACGCGGTCAACCGCACCGCGGCGCTCAGCCCCTATGCGTACCCACAGCTGAGCGCGCTGCGCACGAGCCTGATCGACAGCGACACGCCCATGGACGCGCGCACGTTCAAGGTGCGCGACGGCAGCACGTGGGAGCTGGTGTTTTCGGACGAGTTTGAGCTCGAGGGCCGCGGTTTTGACGAGGGCGAAGACCAGTTCTGGACGGCCATGAACTTTCACTACGCGGCGACGCAGGACCTCGAGTGGTACGACCCCGATGCGGTCTCGACCAAGGATGGGTGCCTGCGGATCCGGCTCGACGCGTACCGCAACCACAACCTCAACTACCGCAGCGGCATGGTGCAGAGCTGGAACAAGCTGTGCTTTACCGAGGGCTATGTCGAGGTAGGCGCGCGGATGCCCGGTAACGGCAGCGTTCCGGGGCTCTGGCCGGGGCTCTGGACGCTGGGCAACCTGGCGCGGCCCGGGTACAAGGCGACGAGCGACGGGCTGTGGCCGTACTCGTACAACGAGTGCGACCTGGGCATCACGCCCAACCAGAGCTCGGTCGACGGCATCTCGTACCTCGGCGGGCAGCGGCTGCCGAGCTGCGTGTGCAAGGGCGGCGACCACCCCAATATTGGCGTTGGCCGCGGCGCGCCCGAGATTGACATCATCGAGGGCACCGTGCAGAGCGACGTCGGGCTCGAGGCGTTTGGACAGGTCAGCCAGTCGGTGCAGGTGGCGCCGATGGACATTTGGTACATGGTGGACTACCAGTACATTGAGGTGTACAACTCGAGCATCACCGTGATGAACGGGTGGTCGGGCGGGCCGCTGCAGCAGGCGGTGTCGGGGGTGACCAACCTCAACAACGACTGGTACGAGATTGGCGGCGACCGCTCGTTCCAGACGTATGGGTTTGAGTACCGCAACGACCCGACCACCGGGTACATCTCGTGGTACGTGGGCAGCAACCCGGTGTACACCATGTTTGCGCCGGCGCTGGGGCCCAACGGCAACGTGGGCCAGCGGCAGATCTCGCAGGAGCCCATGAGCATCGTGATGAACCTGGGCATCAGCACGTCGTGGACCTACATCTCGTGGCTGGACCTGACGTTCCCGGTAACGTTTGAGATTGACTATGTGCGTATCTACCAGCCGCGGGGCATGAACGCGGTGAGCTGCAGCCCCAAGGACTACCCGACGGCGCAGTACATTGCCGATCACTGGAATGCGTACCAGAACCAGAACCTGACGTCGTGGGCGGAGGCGGGGTACGCGCGGCCGCGGAACTCGCTGATGGACGGGTGCTAATTTATTGTATTTATTTAGAGAGCAGGGCGCGGCGCCGGGGCCACCCAGCCATTTGAGGGGGCACCCAGCCATCTGAGGGGGGGCACTGTCAGCTTTCTCCATGGTTGACCCAGTGTCGTTTGGGCTGCAAAAAGAGCGCGGGGGGCTGCTGAAGAGCTCGTCCAAGGGCAATTTGGCGGCCATGATGGCCCAGGGCGCCGCGAGCGCTGCGCCGGCGCAGCCCTCGCCGAGCAGGTCGCCTGCCAAGGAGGGGGGTCCGCAGCTGCTGAAACGGAGCCGGAGCATGGGCACGTTTGGGCCTTATATTAATTTTGGGCAGCAGGCGGTTGAAGAGATTTCGGGGAGGACATCAATAGGGCCGAGTGCACCCACGAGCGCACCCACGAGCGCACCCACGAGCGAAGCGAGTGGGAGTGGTGTGAGTGCAGGCGCGAGTGTGAGTGGGAGTGCGAGCGCAAGTGTGAGCAAAGGTGTGAGCGGCGCCAACGGGAGCGCGAGTGCCAACACAAACACTGCTCAAGAGACCACAAGCACAAGTGCAAGCACAGGTGCAAGCAAACCCACCCCAGATTCAACCACAAACACAAACACTACAGACCCTGAATCCCCCCAACCCGAAAACGAGCAACCTACCCCAGAACTCAAGGACGACAACGCGCTCCTCCACAGACCAATGGCCCGCGTCGACTACTTTAGCCACAACTGGAACGAAAGCGACCTTGCTGGCTCATGGCGCTACATTGTTTCGCGGCGCCAGGACATGGCAAACAGCGCCCGCCTCGAGAACGCCAGCTGGCGCACCTGGGCAAAGGCCAAAAACAACCTCAAGACCATCCGCCCCGAGGAGGTCAACTGGCTCAAGGACTACGACGTAACCTGGCTGTACGGGCCGCTCTACCACGAGCGGTCGTCCACCGAGTGGGACACCCAGGAGCCGGCCCCCTCCAAGGTCGCCCCCACGGGCGCCCCCGCGGGCGGCAAAAAGGCAGACAGCATCAAGAGCATCCTCAAGAAAAAGACCATCGCCGAGATCATGATGGAGGACGCGCCCGAGTTCAAGGGCCCCGCAGACAACTACCTGCGGCACCACAACTACCGCCAGATCCACACCGGGGCGGCCAACATCGCGGCCGTGGTCAACTCGCAGTATGCGCGGGCGCTAGACGAGAGCGACCGCCACGTGCACTTTAACGCGCGCGTCGAGCAGTGCATCGCGCTCGACCCCGACGAGCAACCGCCGGCCAGCGCCAGCGGGTTTGTGTCCGATTCGGACTCTGAGTCCGAGGAGGGCGGCCTGTTTCTGGGCATCCAGCGCAGCGTGGGCTCGTCCAGCAGCCTCGCCAACTCGCGCACCATCGCGCCGCTGCCGGCCACCACGCTCAACCTGCCGGACGAGGACCCCGAGCCGGAGCTCGGCCTCGAGCTGTCGTCGTCCTCGCGCAACTACGACTACAACAGTGTTTACACGGCGGCCGAGCCGGCGTTCAAGATTGTGGACCCCAAGGTGCAGCCGGTGGCGGTGCCTTCGAGTGTAGCCCATGAGCTTCCGGGGAGTGGGGAGGCGGGCGAGGCCCCGGCTGCGCCTGCCTCTGTCCCCTCCCCGTCGCGAGGAAAACCGCTGGTTTCGTTTGGATGTAAGTAATTCTATAAAAGCTCATTTTCTTCGAATTGGCGTTTGATGCGCAGGCTGAGCTGCAGAGAGGTGTCGCTCATGCGGTGCTTTTTGTCCCATTGGTAGAGCAGCTGGGTGAAGAGGTCCTCGTCGTTTGATTTGATGGCAAACGCCAAGCGTGCGAGGGCGGAGGCTTCTGGGGTGGGAACTGTAGGAGCTGTGGGTGAAACTGGGGTGGGTAACGGCACTGGGGTGGGCACTGTGGTGGGCACTGTGGTGGGTAACGGCACCGGGGTGGGCACTGGGGGCACTGAGGGTGATGGAACTGAAACTGAGGTGGGTAACGGAAGTGAGGTGGGGTTGGCAAGCACCCCACAAAATACCCTACGCAACCTCATATCCTCAGTCACATGGATCCCGTTCGCCTCCATCACCCCAAACGCATGGTCATACGCAACAGCCGCTTCCCCAAACGTCGCCGCGTGCTTGGCCCGGCGTGCCACAAGCTCCGCCATCTCCAGCATGCACTTGGTGCCCTGCAGCGTCTGCCCCGTCGAGAAAAACAGCGCAGACGCCTGCTCAAGCGCGTCTTTGGCCTGGTCCACCCGGTGCAGGTGCTTGTACGCAACAGCCATGTCCTTGAGCGCCCACGCCGCCTTGCGCGAGCGAGACTTTATCGACTCATCCACGCCGCACCGGTACGCCGCAATGCTCTTGTCCCACAGTTCCAGCCCCAGGTACAGCTTGCCGGCCTCTAGCGAGTAGTCCTCCACGTCGGGGCCGCTCTTGAGCAACTCCACCGCCGCCAGGTAGCAATCGGCCGCCTGCCGCGCCTGCTCCCGGTGCTTGTACAGGTTGCCCGCGGTGATGTACAGGTCCACCGCCTCCTCGGTGTGCCCCGGCCACAGTCTGCCCGACACCTGCCTGCGCCAGGCGCGCTTCTCAAGGGTGGCCGGATCCTCGAGGTCCATGTGTCATGCCAGGCCTGGCGATCGAGATCTGGATCATTGTTGCCGAGTTTGTCGACCGCAACCCGTTTGAGTACCTGCGGGTGTCCCAGGTGTGCCGCGCCAGCCGCGTGGCCCTGCTCAGGGACGAACTCTGGCGGGCGTTTACTCCGTGCGACCTGGACCAGCCGCTCGCAGCGGCGTTTGTGCACCGGCTGAGCCGCAAACCGCCGCACCTGAGGCGTGCTATTTTAAAAAATTACAGCGCCGCCCGCGGCGAGCCCAGCAAGGGGTGCGTGCCGGCTCCCCCTGCACTCGACGCAGACCTCGACTACCAGCTCAGCCTTGCTGCCGCGGGGGCCGTGCCCCTCAGCGAGTGCGAGCTCCCGCGGTTCTGGGAGTGCTGCCTCGCGCTCAACCCCAACAGCTACGAGGTGGCTCCGGCGCCTCTAAGGGCGAACGCCGACTTTACGCTGCGGGCGCTGGCCGCCGGAGTCAACCCGTTTATGATCCCCACAAGCGTACTCGAGCATCCGCGCGTCTCGCCCGCAGCAGTTGAGGCCCGCGCTATGGTGCTCACGCGCATGTCGAAATCGTACATCGAGGCCAACCGGCAGATGGTTGCCCGCGCGGTGGAGCTCGACGCCTGGGCGCTGAGCGCGGCACACAAATTCAGAGACGACCGCGAAATCGTCGCGACCGCCATCGCCCAGCACGGCCAGGCGCTCGGGTTTGCCTCGCCCAGGCTCCAGGGCGACCCGTCGCTGGTGCTCCAGGCAGTCAGCGTGTTTGGTATTGCGCTGCGCTACGCGCCCGATCTACAAAACAACCGGCAAATAGTGCTTGCGGCGGTCGAAAACTGCGGTGGCGCCCTGGAGTTTGCTAGCGCAGCCCTCAAGGCCGACAAGCAGATCGTACTGCAAGCGGTCAAAAACGACCCTGAATCGCGAAAATGGGCGCCGCCAAAGCTTCAATTTGATCCAGATATTGTTATGGCTACGCTAATGAAAATGCGTCACTAGCTTTTAGCAACCCTTCCAGCAAACCTTTCCAGCAACCCCTACTAACCACTCGCGCACGTCACCTTACTAAGCACGCCCTATAAATACCATGCTCGCTGCACTCTCCAGAATGGTGTTTGGCTCCGCTCCCGATCTCGACAAGGCTACCCAGCAGACAATTGACACCCAGATCAAGTCGTCGCACGTGTTTGTTGCCTCCAAGACTTACTGCCCCTACTGCAAGCAGGCCAAGGAGATCTTGCACGCTGCCGGCGCCAACGACGCCGTGATTGTCGAGCTCGACGATGAAAAGGACGGCGCTGCCATTCAGGAGTACCTGGCCAAGATCACTGGCCAGCGCACTGTGCCCAACATTTTCATCAATGGCAAGCACATTGGTGGCTGCAGCGATCTGCAGGAGCTGGCCAATTCCGGCAAGCTCAAGGCACTTTTGTAGATAGATAAATATCTCAAGTAAAGTCTTTTTCAGGTAGTACACGCACTGTCACCCGCTACTCCGTCACCCAAAAGTATATTACAGTGTACCCCTAAGGTACCCCTTAGTCCCTAGTGTACCCTTAAGGCACCCTTAACACTCCTCAAGGTACTTCACTCATCTCCCGTGAGTGCCACAATTGAGTTCTCCTTTGCCCTAGGGGCGCTCTCGAGACCCATTACCCATAAAATTTCTAGTCTTAAATCGATTGTATACACACCCACTGGCGAATGCAGGGCGTAGGGTCTGCCTGCGCCTGAACTCTGGATACCTTGGGTAGAGGTAACAACTAGACTGTTTCTTTGCAGTGCAAGTATCATATCACTCCTCTTGCCATTTCCCTTTATTGTTTCTCCAACAAATAATTTTCTAGAGTGGAGCACCCCACCAATTCTGTGATGCATGATGCATGCAAATGATGTTTCACTTTTCGAATTAAAAAGGTCACAATGTTCCATATCCCACACATGTTCTTGACCATTTAAATGACCTCAAATCAATTGGGACCACGAGACTGGTGATTGATTGTAAGTTGTCTCATTGAGATTCACTAAATGTCGTTGCAAACCGCAACAAGACGAGAACACAAGGCCAAAAAATGAAGAGTTCACGTTTACCTCTTCGAGAGGCGTTGCAGCGTCTGGTGCGGCGGTCATCTCGGCACCGACGGTGCACAGGAGGCTGTTCGCAGGATACTTGTGCACGCTGGTGGTGTTGTGCGCATGGACGGGACCGGCTGCAAAAGTCTTGCTGCCGTTCGAGGTCGCTCTTTGTTTATATCTCTCAGCGCTCAGTATCCTTTTAGCGGGCTCTTGTGTACTGTCAGTGCCAGAGGCCACCAAACTCTCGTCACGGAGGTCTGTGCTCACCACCCCAACTCTCAGAATGGCTGTTTTGGGTCCAATCGTGAGAGAGCTCATCAAAGTGTGGGTACCTCTTTCTCTGATGCTCTTTCAAAGTACGCCGCTGCGCCAGCGCATTTACAAATAACTTGCTCTCACTACCCGCGCCCTTCTGCGCCAACGCGTCCTCCGCAAACTTGCTCGCGTCCAGTCCACCTTGGTATTTACTGTTTCTCTTCGCCTCGCACCGCAAACAAATTTCTGCTGCCACTCAACAGTAAACGCACTACTGGCGACACTTCTGCCTGCTGCCATTGCCACTGCCTAATGCCAATCAGTTTTCGCGGTCTGGCGCTCTGCATCATCGATACCATCGAGCCGTTGGCTCTTCCTTCCCCTCTGCCACCAACTACACAGCTGTATCGTACAGCAGGGGCCACGCCTCACATTCGAGTTCATCAATTGAAGAGAGGAGGCCAGACGCATCTGCCTTGGAACAAAAAGGCAATGCAATGTAGAAACGTGAAAAGTCGTCAACATTGACAAGGTCAACGAGAGTACCATCGACTCCGGTTAATAGGCTTTTTGCCGCTATAAAATGGTTCCCAACAGGAAATCAAAAGTCAACGTGAAGAGCTTTAAGAAGGCGAGTGCTGATATTCTGATGCCGGTACTGAAGGCGAGGCTTGGCAGGATTGCACTTGGCACAGGTATCACATGAGAAAGAGCAGTCACTCTTGGGGGGACAAGCTCTTGGAGTAAGTAAAAGAGAGTTGCCGCAGAGGTATGACCATACATTACATGCAGTTTATATAGCTTCGACGACAGAGGAGACCTATTGGCCGCGCAAAGCCGAGGAGAAAGTCTGTCGAGTCACAGGAGTAGACAAAGGAAGAGGGTGAGTGCGGGTTGAGGAGGTAGATTTGGATACGCACTGAATGGAGTCTAGGCTCTCCTGATCATAGATAACAAAGCTGATGTAGCTTGTTGCAGTGTCAGAGGCAGATGAGGTCGGACAGTACTAGTTGGCCTGTGTGCCACTCAGGGGCTTGATGGACAGGATCAATTAGTGTCTCACAAAGGCACGATAATAAGAATGCGGGTAAGGTGACTTGGAAAATGGAGCCACGGAGAGCAGGTTGTAGGATGATCATTCATTTAGTGGTGAGGCACATAAAATCATTAGCGAATACACAACCCATGTACACTACCGTTACTCAGTGTACTCCTAGTTTACTCCTAGTTTACTCCTTTAACTTCACTACCCCCACCACCCCCACCACCCCACCACACGTGACCTACACCCCGTCTTGACTTTTTCAAAATTATTTTTGTAATGGGAAAGGCACAGAAAAAAGATATCAAAGAACAACCCTCCAAGGAAGAGCTTGATCCGCAGGATTTCGCCAGCACAGACGAGGAATTCGGCGGCTTTGAGAGCGAGCACAGCAGCAGCGACTCAGACTCGGACGCGGAACCCCCCAAGAGCGAGGCCATCTCGACGCTGCCCCTCAAGGAGCAGTCCAAATCCAAGACCGGCGTCGTCTACGTCGGCCGCATCCCTCACGGGTTTGAAGAGTCGGGCATGCGCAAGTACTTTTCGCAGTTTGGCGACATCCTCAACCTGCGTCTCTCGCGCAACAAAAAGTCGGGCAACTCTAAGCACTATGGTTTTATTGAGTTCCAGACCCCCGAGATTGCAGACATTGTGTGCGACACCATGGACGGCTACCTGCTGTTTGGCCACGTCCTCAAGGTCAAGCGCGTGGAGGTGGTGCCGCGCAACCTGTGGATCGGCGCCAACAAAAAGTTCCAGGCAATCCCCTGGTCGCAGATCGGCAAGCGCCGCTACGACCGCAAGCACAGCCGTGAGTGGTGGGAGGAGCACCAAAAGGCCGAGATCGCCCGTAGGTTACAACGGTCCAAGGCGCTCAAAAAGCGCGGCATTGATTATACTTATTAGATAGCTATGACTTTGAGCATGAACTGCCTACTCGGTCAATGCGCGGGTGCTCTGCAGGCGCTTGAACAGCTCCTCGGCGTCCTTGAGAGCGACAGTCTCGCCCTTGGACTGCTTGGACTGGTCGTCGCGCCGGCGGATGTTGACGCTGCGGCTCTTCTCCTCCTCGTCGCCAACAATCAAAATGTAGTTGTACTGGCTGAGCTGGGCCTGGCGGATCTTCTTTTGCAGGGTGTTGGGGCCCAAGTCCACGTCGGCGTAGAAGCCAGCCTTGAAGAAGTAGTCGCGCACCTCCTGGGCATAGTCGTAGAACTTGGGGCCGATCGGCACCACCTGAATCTGGCGCGGCGACAGCCAGAACGGCCACTTGCCGAAAAAGTGCTCGGCGAGAATGCCAATCATGCGCTCAAACGAGCCGTAGATGGCTCTGTGGATCATCACCGGGCGCTGGAAGCGCTCCTCGTTCTGGCCCTCGTGCGCGGCGTCCTGGAACTTGAGCTCGAACCGGTTGGGCAGCTGGTAGTCGAGCTGGATTGTGGCGCACTGGTGCCAGCGGTTGAGCGCGTCAGAGATCATAATGTCGATCTTGGGCCCGTAGAACGCACCGTCGCCGGCGTTGATCTCCCACTTGGCGCCAAACGTCTCGAGCGCGTCCTTGAGCATCGCCTCGGCGTTGTTCCAGGTCTCGAGCTCACCGAGGTACTTCTCGGGGCGCGTCGACAGCTCCATCTTGAACTTGAACCCGAGTACGCCGTACACCTGGTTCAAAAAGTCAAACACGCCGACAATCTCGTCCTTGATCTGGTTCTGCGCGCAAAAGATGTGCGCGTCGTCCTGCTGGAAGCGGCGCACGCGGGTCAGCCCGGTCAGCGCGCCGCTAAACTCGTTGCGGTGCAGCACGCCAAAGTCGGCAACCCTCCAGGGCAGCTCGCGGTACGAGCGGTCGCGGCTCTTGAACACGAGGCAGTGACCGGGGCAGTTCATGGGCTTGAGGCCGAACCGCTCCTTTTCGACATCAAACGTAAACATGTTGTCCTTGTAGTTGGCCCAGTGGCCAGACGTCTCCCACAGCTTGGAGTTGTACATGTTGGGGGTGATGACCTCCTCGTAGCCGCGCTTGCGGTACTCCTCCTTGAGGAAGGTCATCATGGAGTTGTAGATGCGGGCGCCGTGCGGCAGCCAGAACGCGCTGCCGGGGCTCATCTCGTTGAAGAAAAACAGCTCCTGGTCCTTGCCGATCTTGCGGTGGTCGCGCAGCGCGGCCTCCTCCAAGAACTTGAGGTGCGCGTCCATCAGCTTCTTGTCGGGGAACGACACGCCATAGATGCGCTGCAGCGAGTCGTTGGCAGCGTCACCCAAAAAGTACGAGCTCGAGTTCTTGAGCAGCTTGAAGCTCTTGATGCGGCCAGTGTGCGGGATGTGGGGACCGCGGCACAGATCAATCAGCGCGCCGCACCGGTAGACTGTGGACGAGGTGCCGTCGGGGATCTTGCTCTGGATGAGCTGCTGCTTGTACTTGTTGTAGCTAAACATCTTGAGCAGCTCCTCCTTGGTCATGGTCAGGCGCTCAAACTTTTGCTTTTCCTTGATTACCTTCTTGACAACGCCCTCGACCGGCTGGAAATCGGTCTGCTGCACGGCGGTCTTGCCCTCGTCGATGGCCATCTCGTAAAAGAAGCCCTCGGTGGTGGGAGGGCCCACGCACAGGTGCGCGCCGTAGTGGCACTCGCATGCCTCGCCCAGAACGTGAGCGCTCGAGTGCCAAAACACGGTGCGGCCCTCCTCGTCGTCAAACGACAGCACAGTGAACTCGCTGTCTTTCTCAAAGGGGCGGGCAAGATCCCACATCTCGCCGTTGACCTTGGCGACAATAAGGCTGTCCAGCTCGATGCCGAGCTCTTTGGCCACCAAAATCGGGGTGGTTTCCCATGCGGTGGCATCAACCGTCTTGCCCGACTTGAGCTCGGTCACTTTGATGGCCTCGCGGGGCTTGGCGGCAATTTGGGCCTGTTGCTTTTCGTAGAGCTCATTGAAGAACGCGTGACGCTCCTCAATAAAGGAGAATTTGGGCTCTTCAGGGTAGAGAGGCATAAGTAAAAATTACTAACGAGGGGCAAACGAGTGATGAATGTCGGTCTATAAAGAGCTTAAAATACTTTTCAAAAAAGGCTGCTCAAATTCTTTGGTGGAGGTGAAAATCTCGCGCAACTTTGCAACGTCCGGCGTCGAGTCGCTCTGGGCGACCCATTTCTTGAGCGCGCGCGAAAGCGTCTCATTGCCCTCCTTGATCTCCTCGGGCGTGAATTCGGCATTGTCTACCGACTCGAGCTCCTCGGCCTTGCGCTTGGCCATGTTGATGACCTTTTGAGGAAACTTGACCACCTCGGCAACATGGATGCCAAACGACTTGTCGCTGATGCCCTCGGCGATCTTGTACAGCAGGGTAATGTCGTCGCTCTTTGCCTCGCTGCCTACATTGGCCACGGCGTGCAGGTTGTGCGCCGAGCTGTACAGGTTGGCCAGGGCAGTGAGTTCGTGGAAATGGGTTGCAAACATGCTAAAGCACCCAATGTGCTCAATGATGTGCTGCGAAATAGCCCACGCCAGGCCAAACCCGTCAAAGGTCGAGGTGCCCCGGCCCAACTCGTCGATAACAATCAGGCTGTGCTTGGTGGCCGTCTTGAGGATCGAGGCTGTCTCGAGCATCTCGGCCATAAATGTAGATATTCCCTTGAGCTGCGAGTCGCCGGCACCCACTCTGGCCAGGATGCAGTCCACTATAGAGATGTCTGCTGCCTCGGCGGGAACAAAGCAGCCAATCTGGGCCATGAGGCTAATCACGCCTATTTGGCGAATATATGTGGACTTGCCCCCCATATTCGGGCCAGTAATAATCAGAAACTCAGACTCGCCGCGCTTCAAGCTAATATCGTTCGGAATAAAGCTCAGGCCGTCTTGAGCCTCCATGCAGGGGTGTCGCGCGGCCTTGATGATGGTGGAGCCCGAGCCCATGGCGTGCATCTGCGGGCGAATGTACGGCACCGGAGCAAAGCTGGACGCCTCGGCGAACGCGCATAGCACGTCCAGCTTGCTCAACGCCTCGCCCAGAGGCGCCAGTACCGGCAGATATGTCGAGGCCACATTGACCACCTGCGCCACAAGCGCGGTCTGCGTTTTGCCGTACTGTACCTTGAGGTCTTCATACTCGGTCTTGGTAGCCTTGAGCGCGCTTGTGGTAAAGTGGACGCCGGCCTTGACGGTGCCCAGCTCAATGTAGCCGCTCTTTGTGCGAAGGATACCGGCATCGAGGCGGGTGAGGCGGTAGCACCAGCCATAGTTTTGCGTGTCCTCAAACTTGAGCTTCTTATCGGGCTCCATGCCCAAAATCTGGCCGTTCTCGATGTGCATCTCGCGCATCTTGGCCATGAGCGCTTCTTGTTGGGTCTTGATGTCAATGAGCCGCTCGTCAAAGTCGGGGCGCACCACATAGTCCCGCTCGTTGCTCAGATCAACCGTAGTCTCGACGAGCTCCACGAGCTTTTGCAGCTCGTTGGTGGCGTGAGCGACGGCGGCCCCGTACTCCTTGAGGCAGTCAATAGTGAGCTGCTCTGTAAACTCGGGCAGCCTGATTGCGAGCTGGTAAATGCGCACAACGTCGTCCAAGCGGGCGTAGCCCTTTTGGAACTTGCGCACGATTTTGGTCATATCAGGAACGATGGCGAACGAGGAGCGCAGGCTTGCACGCGTGCTGGGCGCGTTCACCAGAGCCTCCACCTGTGTCTGGCGCTCCTCAATGGCCGCCAGGTCCAGCAATGGCTGCTTGAGCCACTGGCTCAGCATGCGCGACCCGGCCACAGTTGAGCACCTGTTGAGCAACCCATAGAGACTCTGACTCTTGACCTGGTCGCGCGCGCTTGGCAGCACGTTAAGCGCCTTGAGCGCGGCGCCGTCGAGCCGCATGTACTGGCCCAGATCGTGCTTGACGATCTTGACCTGGGTGAGCGACAGGAACTTTGCGAGGGCTGCGGCGCAGGCGCACGCGAGCGGGCGCGAGAGCTCCGCGCCGAGTTTCATCTCTTCGACGCCAGCGAGCCGCACGACCTCGTCGCGCCCGCCGTTAAAGTCCTGGCGCGGTACGTTGGTCACTAGCACGCCCGCTCGCGACACGAGGCCCTTGACCTCGTCACTGTCGAGCAAGACCTCGCGCACGCCCAGCTGGATCATGGCGGCCTCGAGATTGCCATAGGCCTCATTGTCCTCAAACTCCATGAGCCCGAGCGTTTTGTTTATTGGGTCAGAGTAGGCGAGACCGACTTGGATGGAGGTGGTCTTTTTGACTCGGATGGCTGCAACCACCGGGAACTCGCTCTGCTCGCCAATGAGGTCCTCGATCTGCGAAATGTTTCCCGGGGACGCAGAGCTGCCTAGCTTGAATTTCTTGCCGTCTGGCACATAGACCTGGATTTTGAGGCCCTGCTCGAGGGCTGCCTTGAGCAGGGTGGCCAGCAGGTTGCGGTTGACGGTGGTCATGGGCGTTGAGTTGTCCGAGGCGCGACGCGTCGAGGACTCGGAGCGATACGCGAGGAGGGCTGCCCTGCGCGCGTCGTCGTTAAAAGCGGTGTAGTCTGTGGTGTCATTTCCGCGTTCAAACAGGCGCAGTGTGTCTGTAAAGGGGCCAAGAGTGGCCGAGAACGCGATTGCAGCCGCGTCGTCTTTACTCATTAAGGGTAGGGGTGAAGGTTGGAGGGTGGGTATTTGGGTGGTTGGAGGGTGTGTGTTTGGGTGTTATTGCGAACGAGGTACTAATTAGCTTCCAAGTGGCAAGTTTTATGAGAGCAAGGTACATGCTATGCTATCATAGATCCTTCCTATCTTATCCTTCCTATCCTATCCTTCCTATCCTATCCTTCCTATCTTATCCTTCCTATCCTATCATTCCTATCTTATTCTTCCTATTCTACATACGCCATATACTGCATCCATTTCCATTCCTATCGCCCACCGGTTGCTTAATTCAGACCCCACAGGCCGCGCCGCTTCATAAGCATGAGCTGGAAGGGCTTCCAAAAGGGCGTCGTGCGCACGCCGCAGAACCTCAAGCAAAAGTTCAATCGCGGCACCGTGACCAAGGACCCAATGTACATCGACGCCGAGCGCCGGTTCAACGGTATCGAGACGCAAACCAAGAAACTACACGAGGAGGCCAAGCGCTACTGGCAGGCGATCAGCGCGATGCTGCAGCACCAGCTGGACTTTAGTACGGCGATTGAGCAGATCTTTAAGCCAATCAGCGGCGTGGTGAGCGACCTGGACACGCTCAAGCCGGAGGGCAACCCCGAGGGCATTGAGGCGTGCGAGCAGTACCGCGACCTGGTGAGCGAGCTGCAAGAATCGATCAAGCCCGAGCTGGAGCTAATCCAGAGCAAGGTCCTGGCGCCGGCGGACGAGCTGCTGAGCATCATCAAGTCGATCCGCAAGATGATGGTGAAGCGCGACCACAAGCAATTGGACCTGGATCGGCACTCGGCGAGCCTCAAGAAGCTGCAGGACAAAAAGGAGCGGACCGTCAAGGAGGAGGAGAAGCTGTACAGGGCCGAGAACGACGTGGAGATGGCCACCGAGGAGTTCAACTACTACAACGAGCTGCTCAAGGACGAGCTGCCCAAGCTGTTTCATCTTGAGGGCACGTTCATCCAGCCGCTGTTTGCCAGCCTTTACTACATGCAGCTGAATATTTTCTACACTCTGTTTACGCGCATGGAGGAGATGAAGATCCCGTACTTTACGCTGACCCAGGACGTGCAGCAGCAGTTTGAGATCAAGCGCGGCGATATCAAGGAGCGCACCGAGGAGATTGGCATCACGCACTTCAAGGTTGGCCACGCCAAGAAGAAGATGGAAATGACCAAGAAGCGGTTTGGCAAGGATAAGGAGGCGGCTGCTGGGGCCGAGACGCCCGAGGCTGGGCCGCCGAGTTACCCCCAGCCGGTTGGGTACGATGCCAATGGGCAGCCGATTTATGGGCAGCCTGTTCTGGTTGGGTACGATGTGAATGGGCAGCCTGTGTATCAGCCGGCGGCGCCTGTACAGGCGGTCCAGCCGGTTCAGCAGGCACAGCCGGCACAGTCTGGGTACGCTGGAGCATACCCTGCAGAGAAGCAAGGGTACACGCCAGCCGCAGCTGTTGCTCCTGTGGCCCACGCTGCCGCCCCCGTCGCCCAAGCTCCCCCCGCGGCCGCACCCGCTGCCGCAGCCGCTGCCGCCTACTGCACAGCCCTCTACGACTACTCCGCCCAGGCCGAAGGAGACCTCTCCTTTGCAGCAGGCGACCGCATCGAAATCATCCACCAAACAGACGCAAACGGCTGGTGGACCGGCCGCCTCAACGGCGTCCAGGGAGTGTTTCCCGGTAATTATGTACAACTATGAGAGCACAATTGATACGATTACATCGCGATTAATACATACTTAGCGACCCTTGGACTGGATCTTGGCAGCGGGAGCCTGCTGGCGGGCAGCGCGGGCGACCTTGCGCTTCTCGTCGCTGGCCTTCTTCTGCTCCTTAGCCTTGGCAATGGCCTTCTCGCGCTCGGCCTTGCGGACCTCGGGCTTGGCGTTGCGGCGCTCGCGGATGACGTCGAGGGAGGCACCGACAACAGCACGCTGGTGCTTGACGGTCTTGCGGCCCTTGCGGCGCTTGGTCTCCTCCACGGTACCCTTGCGGTGCTGGCGGCGGTAGAGCACGGTCCAGGCAATGCGGCGGGGGTTCTTGCCCTGGTTAAACAGAGAGCGGGTCTTGGTGTTGAAGAAGCGGAAGGTCTTGGCATCGCCGCGAACAAACAGGCGGCCGCGACCGGGGTAGATCTTTTGACCACCGAAAACGTCGATTTCGAGCTTCATGTTGGATAGCAGTGCGGCGTGCAGTGAGTGGTTGTTTGGGAGGGGGTGCGGAGCCCTAGTTGTGGTTAGGTAAGGACAAGAGAGGTGGTCCAGGGGCGCCCAGGGGTGCCCGGGGGGCAGACATTCTGTGCTCTCGCGCGGCACAAAGGGTACTGGATGGCCACTCTATCCTGCTTCAGACCCACTTGGAGCCCTCCACAAGCTCACGCCGCCCCCCTAGCCCCACCCTCAAACCCAACCTCCCTCCCTCGCGCCCTATCCATTACTCAGCATACCTGAAAAATCTAGGGCTCGCGCATTCCCAGCCCCCAATATCAACCGAAAAACCCACTCAACCCCCAGACCGGAGCAGAAACTGTCGAGATGGCCCCTAAATCTAAGAAATCTTCCGAAACTATCAACTCCAAGCTTGCCCTTACTATCCGTTCGGGTAAGTACACCCTCGGCTACAAGAGCACCCTCAAGGCTCTGCGCAAGGGTCAGGCCAAGCTTGTGATTGTTGCCAGCAACACTCCCCGCCTCCGCCAGAGCGAGATTGACTACTACGCCATGCTCAGCTCCACCCCTGTGCACCACTTTACCGGCTCCAACAACGAGCTCGGTACCGCCTGCGGTAAGCTCTTCCGCGTCGGTGTGCTCACCATTCTCGACGCCGGTGACTCTGACATTCTGTCTGCTGCCACTGAGAACTAGATATGTAGCTAGCTAATGTTTGATCTATTGCGGATTTTTTGGCCACATTGGCGACGCGTAGTTTCCGTAGAGCTGCTGGGGTTTCATTCCGTAAAAGGCGTAAGGGTGGGCTGTTTGACCTTGGAGGGGTGTCTGGGGTGCCTGAGGTGCCTGGGGTGCCTGGGGTGCCTGGGGTGCCTGGGGTCCATGAGGGAGTCCCTGAGGGAGTCCCTGCGGTCCCTGTCCCTGAGGTCCCTGTCCCTGAGGCCCGCGAGGTCCCTGGTGCGTGTGAGCCTGCGCCTGAGGAGCCTGCGCGCGTGTCAACAAACTGTTGAAAAACGCCAGATCGCTGGCCTGCGGTGCCTTGGCAGGCGTCTGCGGCTGTGCAAACCCCGGCGGCGAGCCCATGTCCATCCCGGGCGGACGCGCAGGGCTACCGTGGCCCATCGCATGGCTCCCTTGGCCTATCGCAGGGTTACCATGGCCCACCTGACCCACCTGACCCACCTGGCCAACCTGGCCAACCTGGCCAACCTGCCCACCGCTACCCACCTGACCACCGCTGCCCACCTGACCCATCCCCGGCGGATACATTCGCGGCAAGTACCCCTTGAGCGAGTCCATTTCCAACGGCCGTGCCCCTGGCGTCTGCGCGGCACGCTGTGGTTGGGCAGGCGAACCGTGCGCGGACGAGCTCTGCGGCGTGCCGCCAAACAGCGAGCTAAACCTTGACGACCCGTCCTTCTTTGCCTGGTAGGATATCTCCCCCTCCCACAAATCAACCGGTTTGCGAGGCGCCTCAGAGAGAGGCACCACCGGCGCCTGCGGCGACGCCTGCACCGGGAACTCCATGCCCGTGACGTCGTCCCATTGTGGCTTTTTCCATTGGCGCTCCTTGCGGTGCTTGTGCTCCTTGTGGTGCTCCTTGTGGTGCTCCTTATGGTGGTCCTTATGGTGATCCTTTTGGTGGTTGGCCCGGGGCACCGTGTGGAACATGGCCATGTCAATCTGCGCCACCGCGTCCGGAGTCACCACCAGCGGCGAATGGGCCAGCTCAAGCAGCTGGCTGATGCTATAAATGTAGACCATCCGATCGGTCGTCGATGACTAGCTTGCTGACGCTGGGCACCGCTGTGGCTATGTGGGTCTCCAGGCTCAGGCCTCCACTCAGGCCTCCACTCAAGCAAATTCTAACGCATTCCAGTTTTTATAGACGTTTCAATTATATTTTTCCAATGTCTAGGATTCAGCTCGCTCATTTTTAGGGTGGCTGCCTGGGTGGCTGGGTGGCTGGTCACAACTACATACATAACGTGAGGGCCCTCCTGCATCCCTCACTTGTGAAACTCGTCGATGGCAACCACCTCTTCGAGCGGCCAGAACCGCACAACACTTAGCGGCCGGAGTCTCGGCTCGCAAAAGATATCCCCGTCTGGCCGCATTGTCTCGGGGTGCGATTTTGGCGAGAAAAAGGACCCCACCCATCTGGGGCGAGTCTTGTCATTTGACCGTAAACCAAGTGTCCGTTCGTTTCATCTGGGAAACATCAATCCGCCCACACCAGCCCACATCCAGCATGCCCGCAGGACCAAGACAAAACTACGACGCTCAAATGCAGTGAGGTTCGGCCCGGTCGAGTACCTCAAGTACATTTACCACAGCTTTCGCATGCGCATGCGCCTCCGACGCCGCTCGCCAGTCACGTTCGCCAGGGGAAAGAGTACCCGCAAGCGCCCCTACGCGGTCCCCAGAGGGGTCCCCTCTCAAAGTGGCGGGTACCAATACCATCTGCGCAAGCGCGATGTGATCAAGCGCAAGCCCTCTATCAAGTTCCGCGGTATTTCTGGACCCATAAACGTGCTTCAGGGTGCCGAGGCTTTGGAAGCCGCTGAGCGAGGCAAGAACCAGACGTTCAATATCCGCACAGAGCCGCAGCTCCGCCAAAAGACACTCCCCAAACGGGTATCTCTGCCTGCCGAAAACGCCCTCAACCGCGCATCGCTGGTTTTCCCTCAGCCGCCCGAGGTGGGCACCCCTCAGCGCAATCACGACTACCTTGCCCAACACCAGCCAGCAGACGACAGCGACCTCGAGTATGACAATTTGCCCGACCTTGTCCCACCCATCACCACTAGACGAGCCCGTGAACGTGGCTCGGTCCTGTCCACACACACGTCCCACACTCACTCGCATTCCCACTCAGACACCTTGAAGAACTCAAACTCAAATTCTACAGGCACCCAGCACAGGCTATACCAGAGCGACGACCACGTCGATATTGAAGACGCCCTCGATTTTGTTAGCGCGTGGGGCGCCTACCTTCAAAAGATGGTTGCCACGCGGGTGATCAAGGAACGCGAGTTGCGCGAGCAGGAGCGAGAGCAAATGGTGGTCGAATACGACGAGTCTGACGCGTCTAGTATTTTCTCCGATGACCAGATTGGCATCTACGATTCGTGCACGTCGGAATGCTTTGCTGCGTCCGACTGGGTTTCCTCCGACGATGAGATGGACCCTCGGCCGTACACAGCACCGCAGGCACTCAATCGGGGCTACACCATCTCGCCGGGCTCGCTGTTGACGCCAACTCGCAATATGGCCCCGCCAGTTCCACCCCACGATTCAACGGTATCGCTTGGAGGCACGCTCAAGCATTCCCCCGTACGCCGTCCTTCGGGGCCCAGACCAATGCGTACACGCCACATGTCGCTTGGCGATCAGGTACCACCACTCCAGCTACGATTGGGCAGTGAGTCGGTCAAGCGCAACCAGCGCAACCAGCGCAGCCAGCGTAGCCAGCCCATCCCCGAGCATACCGAGCAAACCGAGCAAATCACTCCAAACGAACCCACCGGGATCGAGGTGCGGCAATCACTGATGAGGCTACAAAGCTCGCGCGCACGGCCCCTTAGCACCACTTTTGACTTTGATACAGACTCGCTTTCGAGCCAAACCAGATGGGTCAAGGCAGCCTCTCAGAGCTCCGGGTCCCCTCGCAGCCGATCAGCAATAGGAGACGTCTCGGCATGGAGCGCACGCTCGGCCATCTCTTTGGACTAATTTAATTATTGTGTACACTTTTGCATAGCCCTCTCATGTCATACTACCTGGCGATCCTGGACCGCAACGACAATCCCATATATGAGCTCGAATTTGGGTCCTCGCGTCAGGGAAGCAACGGAATGGCAAGCTTCTCCCAATCAATGAGCGACCTCAACCCGTTCATCGCCCACGCGGCCCTAGACGTCGTGGACGACGTCCAACGCACAAACCAGCAGCTCTATCTGAAAAGCATCGATACCTATTACAATTTTTTGATCAGTGCCTTTGTTACTGCGGGCAACATTCGTTTCGTTCTGCTCCACGAGACCAAAAATGAGGAGGCCATCCGACAGTTTTTCATGGACGTCTACGACCTGTACGTCAAGACTCTGATGAACCCGTTTTACAAGCTCAACACTGCAATCACGAGCCCTGCGTTTGACCAAAAGATCAATGCTCTGGGCAGAAAGCACCTCTAGTGGCTGGACAGCAAGCCGCCCCGATTAGTGCACCTACGGAGCGGCCAGAGCTCGCATTTAGCATTTAGCGGTATAATTTATTGTGTTTATTTCTTGTCGTGGGAGAACTTTGTGAGACAAGTAACCTGTTGACATCACACCATGTCGTTTAGGTTCAATTGGAAGTTCTTTGACCTGGACGACCTCTACGCCACGTGCAAGACGGCCATAACCGAGTCAATTGCCACTGCAAAGCGCCCGCCGGAAATGACAGAGCCCCTCAGGGTGGTGGACATTCAATTTGGCCAACGCCCGCCAGAGCTGGGCCTTCAGACTATCCCCGAGGTCAGCGAGGGCCGTGCCCATCTTGTTTTCAAGCTCAAGTACGAGGGGGATGCCGAGATCACACTTCAGAGTACCGTACAGGCCAACCCTTTGCGGGTGATGCTTGCTGCCAGCCCCACCGGCTTGCCGGCGTTTCTAAAGCCCAAGATTGTGGGCGCAGAGTCGGGATTGGTGCTTCCCTTTAGTATAAAGGTTTTTGGCCTGGAATTGGACACGCTTGTCGACGTGATCTACACCAAGAATGGTGTAGTGGTGTCGTTCCGCAACAACCCCGTAAAGGGCGTCCGCGCCGAGACAAGCCTCGATCAGCTTCCTGGAGTGACCCAGATGATCAATCGTGTCGTCAAAGTGGCGCTGGCCGACACCTTCCAGGAGGACGTACCCGAGGTGATCTACAAGAGCCGGTCGTCTACTGGCAATTTCCCTGATCCCACCTTTGGGGCGCGCCGCGCGTGCAATCAATTTGTAGTGCACACCAAATTTCTCGAGCTGGGACTGGCAATTCGGACGCCTACGGTGAGCAGGTTTTATCACACCCTTAGCCTGAGCCAGGGCTTGGTGAAGCACGCCATTCCAGCACGGCAGTGCCTCGCACCAGCCAAGGAACGCACAAGAGGCACGCCATCAGTACGAGTCCACGATATTTTGGAGCGCTCACCCGAGCCAGACCCAGCGGCCAGCTCCAGCCCCGAGGCTAGGCCAGATAGCTCAGTGCTGTCAATTGACTCAATATCCCATCTTGCAGAAGCCCGCTACCAAAAGAGAAAACGCACACCGAACCGGCGCGTGATCAAAATCCGCAAACCTGACGAGACGCCGCCGTTGACCTACTCAGAGTCGCCAGTGTTTGACTCGCCGCCGCAGCCCAACTGGAGAAGGTACTCCATCTCTGATTTGGACAATTTTGGACATCAGCACAAGATCCGCACCGCATCCCTGCAGCCACAGCCCAGGCCATTCAACATACCCGAACCGGAGAAAGACAAGCCAGATGAGTAGGCAGTTATTTATTGTATATCGCTTCTAAGAGATTTGATCAACTCGTCCATTGCAGCGCGTTTAGCGTCCTCGCTCTGCTCCTCGTGGGCGTGCTGCCTGACATGGCCGAGCACCCAGGCCTCTTTGAGGTTGCACGAGATGACCAGCAGGTCCTCGACTGCGCGGATCATTGACGTGGTGCACGCGGCGATCTCGGACGTCTCCACGGCGATGGTGCCGAGGTCCTTGTCCTTGTTGCTTGCGAGCCGCACCAGCTCTACTTGGCGGCTCAGGAGACGCTCTGTAGCCTCATCGATGTGCTCCAGGTACGATTGATGCCCTTTGTTCATGGGCTCGAGCGGTCGCTGGCGTGAGGTTACTAAAGTGATCAGCGTGAGGCTGAGTTTGGCTTGGTGTGTAGGGTTTTCGAATTTGTGAGGTTTGTGGTTTTTTGTGTGGTTTTGATGGGGGGTTTTGCATTTGTGCGATTTGCAAACTATGCCTCACAACCAGGGTGTACAGCTTGTACACCTTGCACAGCTTGTACAACTAGTCTAATTATTTGTACAATCTATTACCAAACCCAAGCCGCTCCCTACCACATGACCTTACCAAACCTCGTGGGTGCGCACGTCTCGGCAAGCGAGGGCGTGTTCAAGGCCGTCGACCGGATCACAGCAATCAAGGGCACCGCATTCGCACTATTTTTGAAAAACGAGCGGCGCTGGACAGCCAAGCCCTATGAGGAATCCACAATCACACAGTTCAAGCACAACTGCACCAGCCAGGGGTTTGATTTAGAGCACAGCGTGCTGCCGCACGGGTCGTACCTGGTCAATTTGGCCAACCCAGACGACGAAAAGCGCGAAAAGTCGTTCCAGGGGTTTATGGACGACCTGGTTCGGTGCGAGCAGCTCGGGGTTGGCCTCTACAACTTTCACCCGGGCTCGTCGCTAGGAGGCCCCAAGAAGGACGCGGTGGGGCGTATTGCCAAGGAAATCAATAGGGCCCACTCGCAAACAAAGTTTGTAAAGGTTGTCCTCGAAAACATGACCGGCAACAAGGACCGTGTGGTTGGCACCGAGCTGGAGGACCTGCGAGACATTATCGCTCAGGTGCAAGATAAGTCCCGCGTGGGGGTGTGTATCGACACGTGCCATTCGTTTGCGGCAGGCTACGATATGCGGACGCAGGCCAGCTTTGACGAGTTTTGGCACAAGTTCGACCAGGTGATTGGGTTCAAGTACCTCGCGGGCATCCACCTGAATGATTCCAAGCACCCGCTCGGCGCCGGCCGCGACCTCCATCAAAATATTGGCGTTGGCTTTTTGGGACTTGAGGCGTTTAGGCTCATCATGAACAAGCCCGAGCTGGCTGGGGTAGCCAAGGTGCTCGAGACGCCGCACGACCCCAAGAACGATTCGCGCAGCGAGGAGATTGCGCTGCTGAAATCGCTCATCGGCAAGTCCGAGTCTGATATTCTCGAGCAAGCGGCAGAGCTCGCCAAGCGCGGCGAGCAGGAGCGCAACGATGTGCTCAAGGGCTACGACAAGCCGCCCAAGCAAAAGGGGCGGCAGACGACGCTCAATGTGAAAAGGCTAAAGTCTGAGCAAAAGTAAAAAGTCAAACAAAAGTCAGAGCGTAAACCTAGTTCGTACATTATCTATTTTAGAGAATCTCGTCCAGGTAAGGGAGGGCGCGGGTGTTTCCGACGGCAGCAAGCACGGCCTTGCCCTTGAGGAGCTTGGCGACGGCGGCCTTGGCGTCGAGGGACTCGGGGATGGCGCCGGCAGCGACCTTGTGAGAGTTAACCTCAGCCTCGGCGAGCTCGAGCTTGGCCGAAGCGAGGGCGCGCTTCTGGGCATCCGCAGAGATGCCGCTCGAGGCGACCTTCTTGAGAGCGGCGCCGGCCTCGAGGGCAGCGGCCTTGACGTCGGCGGGGTTGGCGCCGGTCAGGATGATGCTCAGGAGCGACGCGTCGTGGTAGGCGTTGTGGGCGACCTTGACCTCGACGCTGGAGGGGATGCTGCCAAGCGCACCCTTGTCGGCGCCCCACTTGACGGGCTTGTTGCTCAGGGCAAACTTGAGGGCGTTGAGGCTGGCGTCGCGCTCGCCAGCAAAGGCGATGACCACGGTGTTGATGCCGGCCTTGTCAATGCGTTTCTCGCCGCTGAAAAACTTGGTCTGCTCGGGCTGGAGCTGCTCACCAGCGGGGAGAACGAGCTCCTTTTGCACGAGGGACTCGAGGTCGCCAGGAACAACGTTCTTGCCGTAGACCTTGACGTTGCCCTCAACAAACACCTTGCTGGCGTACTGCTTGACCTGGTCGTTGGTGGCGACAAAGTTCTCGCCAATGAACTGGGCGTTTCCGAGGCCGGTGCGGAAGGCAACCTCGTGGGCGGCCTCCAGGGCGACAATCTCAGAGTCCTTCTTGGCGAGATCAGCCTCGAACTTGGCAAGGGGCAGAATCGACTCGTCGTACTCGTACTGCTTGTACAGGGGCTCCTTGACGAGCGCGCTGAGTGCGCTCACAAAGTAGGGAAGGTCCTCGCGGAGGAACTTGGCAGTGTAGGTGACGTGCTGGCGGTCGTGGCTGGCAGTGATGCTACCGCCGAGCAATTCGGCCTCGCGAGTAAGGCGCAGCGCCGATTTGGAGGCGGTGTTGCCGTATGCGTAGCTGGCGAGCAGGTGGGCGGCGCCAGGAACGGCCTCAAAGCGCGAGCCGGCACGGGCCTTGATGGAGACCTCAGAGACCGGGCGGCCAGCATCAGTGGCCTTGACCTTGACGCTATAGGAGCGAGCCAGGCGAGCAGCACGAAGTTGAGATGAAAGCATGACAAATCGCTATTCTCGAGACGTTTTATTGGTTATCTGTCGGCTGAGATTTTTTTTTTTAGTTTCTTCAGTTAGCGGCAGTAATTTCTGATCTAGTTAGTTTAAGCGAGCCGCCCTGCGCCTGCAGTCAATGGCGGCCCCGGCGCCAGTTACACCTCGTGGATGGCCTCGGGGTCGAATGCAGACGGTGCGTAAATGGCAGAGCGCACTGTGGCTCGGTTCACGGTGGTGCGGCTCGTGCTCCTTGGGCTCACTGGGTTGCTGTACGGGCTTGTTGAAGCTGCCTTTAGGCTCGGGGTGGCTGTGGTCACTCCGGCCGCGGGCACCATGGGCACTGTGGGCACCCTGCTGGACCGCCGGGAGCTCGATCTGAACCGCGCCGCGGCCGCAGACTTGGTCGTCCCAGTACTAGTCTTGGCCGGCTCCTTGAACGGGTTGGGATAGTCGATAAAGCTCGAGGCGTCATTGCCATTGGTGCCGGTTCCAGAGTTGGTCGGGCTGAGGCCAGGGATACAGGTGGTCAGAGAGCCGCAGCAGCCAGAGAAGCATCCTCCGCTCTTGCTGAGCTTGGCGCTGATGGCCTTGCCGAGCTTGCCAGCATACGACTCGGCCTTGGGGGTGATGTACTTGATAACCTTGGCCCAGGGAATAGAGGAGCAAACAGCAACAGCGACTGCCTTTTCGGCGTTGTTGAACTCGCTGGTAGTGATGTTAGCCATGCAATGTGAAGAGGCGCTCCTGCGCTTTTATGGTTGTTTCCATGTTGTATACGACATTTGGATGTTGTGGCAGGGGTCAGGTCCGTGGGTTTAAACTCGATTTTCAGCGCTTGCGGTTTGTTTCAAGCATGCGCCTGTGTGTAGTTTTACCCAGGCACATATGGCTTTGACTATGAGTGCACTTTATACAGCTTCATATGCACCTCACATGCAGCTTCAACACATGCTAGCAACCACATCTTCAAATAGTGCAATTAATTATTTTATGCTTTACAGCTCGTCAACAACAACAGTGGTCTTCTCAGACACGTAGACACCGTCCAAGAACTTACGGATATCCTTGTTGCGGGGCAAGCAGGCCTGGCTAATGGCAGCAGCAGTCTGAGAAACGTTCTCGACAGAGTTACCGGTCAGGATGAGCTCGTCCTTGACGTCCTTGGAGATCTCAACCTTGACACCCTCAAGAGCCTGCAACTCAC